>JABCKO010008023.1:1362-23745 GCA_018855915.1 Tephrocybe sp. NHM501043
CTCTCCCACTGTCACTGACTTGGACTAGCAGCTAGGGCATTCAATGAGCCCAGCTGACCGGCTCACATACAAGACGCACCCTTCTCTACGTTGGAGATGGTATTTCTCTCCTCTGAGTCACGTCCTGATCACCTCCGACCTTGGCTTACCTGTCTCCAGGCCGTCTTGACTTCGTTATTCCTCATGACATCGGTTCAATGGTTTCTGCTTCTACCATGAAAAAGGTTTCACGTTAGCGTTGACATGGCGCCTAGCCTGTTTCGATGCTCAGGTGGCCACATGAACACTGATCCCATCCCAATTCAATGCTACTAAGGCGATACAAGTGTGCATTGAACAGATGTATGATGCACGCCTCGCTCCGGAAAACCGATCTCTGACTCAAAGAAAATATTATCCATATGAAACTCTGAGGAAAAGAAAACGGTCAACTAGCATCTCATGCATAGAAGGATTAGTTGACTCACCTGAGCTCATCACCATAAATAGTAATTGTACAGTTTCAATCACTCGCCAGGAAAGTGTCCGCCGTTCGCCTGTGCGACTTTCCAATAATCCTCCCACCCGTGCTGGCCACTCGCTATGGTCGCAAACACCTCTGCCACGTTTGACGCTAGAATCCGGATTGCCTGATGCCCGCTCACCCCCCTCTGATCACTCCTCCCGTCAAGGATCTTCACCAACAATACCGTCTGTGGACGAGATGAGGGTGATACCCCATCATCTGCCACAATGACAAGTGACGGCTCGATTTCAGCGCCTGCGAAGCGGGATGCCTTGTGGAGAGGTACGACAGTTTCCACGTCTCCTCCGACTATCTTAGCGTCTGCAAAGCCAAAATGAACCGGGATCTCTGTCCTGATCGGCCGCTGGGGGTTGTTGAATTCCTGGAGCAGGGCTTGCTGATCATCTGGACTGAGCAACGTAGTGGTGTATACGAGGACGATTCTCTGCGTCATCCCGGCAAATGTTCGTGGTGGTTCGAAGAGGGTGGGAAGATGAAGCGCGCGGGTCGCCTGAGAACTCTTGTTTTATTCGTGGATCCAGATCTCACGGTTGTACACTCTGCTGTAAACCTCCAACTTTCGCGGACCTCAATTATATTTGGTCACCCATGGCTTGAAGATCCTTGTTGAAACTTCTTTCTTCTATTCATACCTCTGTATCCATGTTTTCTATCGTACTTCATATCATCAAAGACGCTAAACACCACCGATTGATCGAGCATTGGCCCAATTCAGATAAGTCCAGGGCGCCCAAAAACCTCATTGAAATATCACGTCAACACACGCAATATAGCGAGATATCTTACGGTCTGACTGCTGTCTGTCTCACGTTTACCTTGGGCGCGTTTATTTATAACTTGTTCCCAAACAGGCTGCGCTATTTGGCTCTGCTTGCACTTACGCGCTTCTTGACTTGTCATTTGGGCCAACTTGTATCACTATCATCAAGTTGTCATCAAGTAAAATGCATCCATGATGTTCAAATACTTGACCTTGAGGCTACGATAGGTATGATCAAACCCCGTCAAAATACCATTTTACTTAATGTTGTCCCAACGTCGCGTGACTCGGTTCCTCATTTCGAACTCCTATACCATATCATCGACGATCGTCCGGCCGATAATCACCAACAGCAACTGTCCACACATTTACAATGTCTCGACCCACGGGACTTCAAATGGGAGATGAAGGCTCTGCCTACGTTATGCATGATGTCCTACGTCCTTAGATCCATTAACCTGGATCTGAATACACGGGTCTTCCAATCTGCGCCTCTGACAGGCTGGAAACCTTTCATGGCACGTCCGGATCGACTGACTCATTTGTTAATAAGTTGTACCGGCATTTACTTTGTTTCAGTGTATTTTCACTCATTGCCAATCAGCTTCAACGTCTCAGACTTTGGAAACAAGCTTCGCAGACCTTTTGGACCAATGATCCTACTTTTCTCTCAATCCTTTGGTTATTCTCTCTTCCTTGCCTCGTCTTCATTTTCTTGATAGGACTTTGGTTTACCTCTATTGGTTGACACACCATCACGTTCAACGCATCTCAGGATATCCTCGTGTATGCACTTGTACAAAGTGGTCCATAACCTAGCCGTTTAAACATTCGAGACCTAAGGCGTGATACTCCCTGAAGTGGATATTGTACGCGCTAAAGAGGCTATGAACCAAGTATTACAAGAAGAGTCAACATTTGGGGGCTCTGAAGAGGAAGCCACTGGGCTGCGTAAAGCTGTAAGCATCCATCTTATCCCAGCTGATGTCTGTGCTGACGGAAAGTCCAGGTCAATCTGACAACGATCCGCGAAAAGTTTGTGAAACTCTTACGAATCTATGCTCATGTCATCGAATCGGGCATATCAGGATGTCATGATTTACCCTATATCCTTTCTTGATTTAGTTTTCTCACATTATAAATCGCTTTTTTCTGACTCAAGGTGTTCTTCCGGTTTTCAAACAGCTTCAAAAGTTGGAGGATGACAACGAGCATGGCAAAATGACTTGAAGAACGGTAGACTGCAACCTCTAGTCTCATAAATACGATATCTCCCTGCTCGCAACTGTACATTGATACGTGCACTACTATTCGGTTTTAATCAGTATCCGCGTGTCATTTGTGGAGGAACATGTCATCTTCCGAGTACTTATGGGTGAGTTTTCCGTGCTGTGTCACCGGCAATGAATCACTCACTCCTCTCAATCAGCTCTTCCCGTGCCGTCGTGTCTTTTTCTATCTCCTTGGAGCTTAAAATTAACGGCAGCATCGGGTGCCGCATAGATACTCTCTTTTTATTTTAAGTCATTTGACTCCGTTTTTGAAGCGTGGAAGTGCTTCTCAGAATGTTGGGACGAGTATTTGGAGCAGAGGAGAAAGAAGTAAGTAGCTAATAGAGTCAGGTCTCTTGCCCCATCAGCTATGTGGATTCTGCCGTTGCGAGGAAAGTATATGGTATGGATGATTACTGGTACGTTTGTCTTGTTGATCAGTGCAATGAGTGAATTTGAAGATTCATGGATACACATATACAGCCTGTTGTTGTCAGGGCTTCTTGCTCCTGGGATACGATCAGGGCGTCATGTCGGGGATTGTGAGTGTCGTACAAATGCCGTAGGCAAAGTCTAACTGAAGGCAACGTGGAAACGGCTTCCCATGGTAGATTGGTGCCGACAACCAATTTGGCAAGGACTTCAATCATCCCGACCCAACTACGCAGGGCACCATCGTAAGTCCGCCGCCGATTGAGGATTCGTCATCTGTCCAAGTAAACTTTCTTTCTTTCTTTGGTTTAGGTCGCGATATACGTGAGCTTTAGTTGCGCCTTACCTTCGACATTGTGGCTTGATTAAGTTTTGAAAGGACATTGGGTGCGCTGTTGGAAGTCTGATTGTTTTCTTTTTTGGAGAGGCCATCGGCAGAAAGCGCATGATTATGTCTGGCGCGGCGACGATGCTCGTCGGTACTGTAAGCATCTCCGAGCCCAAATTTCCAATTCAAAAGTATGACTTCTGTTCCATAGGCGATTTTGACAAGCTCGACAACATTGGCTCAACTTTATGTGGGCCGGATCGTCACTGGAATCGTGTGCCTTTATTTCTATCGAATTTACATTCGAGCTGAGAATAATCAAGGGAAATGGCTTCAATTCATCCTCGATCCCTGTATATCAGTCAGAAACATGCGGAGGCAAAATCAGAGGAACACTCGTGTGCCTGAACTCCACTGTCACAATCATAGGCCTTGTCATCGTCAGTCTCCTTCAGTCCACGACGTTTACCAAGCAAGGACTTGACTGTCCTAATTCTTTAGGCTTATTGGCTAGATTATGGAATGAGCTTTGTAGATGGTCCAGTCCAGTGGAGGCTCCCCATCGGCTTCCAAGCCTTTTTTGCTCTATGTCTTCTCCTGCAAGGTTCGGTATTACCGGACTCGCCTCGCTGGCTTATTGCGCATGGGTATAAGGAACAAGGGGCACGAGTCATTGCTATGCTTGAAGATCAAGACTCGACTAACCATCCCGACGTTCTTCACGTTACCCAGGAGATCGAGGCTTCGTTGGCTTTGGAGAGCGCGGGTGGTGAGAGTGCACAAAGTCAAACCTTATGGCTTTTACAAGGCCAATATTGTATTATTAGGGCCGTTTCGCTACAAGGAGTTGTTGGAAGGAGGAAAGATTCAGAACTTTCGGCGTATATGTTTATGCATCGGAGTTAACGTTATGCAGCAGTTTACTGGGTAAGTTAAGTCATCGGTACTTCTGCATGTGGCTCATCCAATGGTGTTTATTTCAGGGCGAATATGATTAAGTATGTGGTCTCAACAGTTCCTCTCTTCGATATTGATACTGAAGTCTGACTATAGCTATCTGGCCCCTGTGGTGTATCAAAATACCATGGGCCTTTCGCGTAACCTGTCTCTTATTCTTGGAGGGTTCACAGCTGTAACGTACATGTTTGCTTCCTTTATCCCACTATGGGTAAGCCATTCTTTCAGAATCAACATCTTACATCTTCCTGACATTTAATCGTTCTTTAGACTGTGGACCGCTACGGCAGACGCCCTCTCCTGATGATCTCTGCGGGAGGATTGTCCCTCTGTTTCATTGTGGCCGCCATCTTACTCTCTACAGGAAGTAAACCGGCTGCCTATGGCGCCACCGCGATGGTATTCATATTTCAGATATTCCTCGGGGTTGGATATCTACCTATAGTACGAAATCGTTCACGATCTCTTTGTATTGATGTGCTAATATCAATGAAGCCATGGCTGTACCCCGCAGAGGTTAGCAGATATTACACTGACACATGCTCACATGTATTGAACGCTTTTCAGATAAGTACCACTCGAATTCGAGCAAGAGGATCAGCCATTTCGAGCTTTTTCAATTGGATGTAAGTGGGAGTATTTACATACATGGAGATGATATGTTTGATCCTTTTTGCTACCCAGGTGTGTATTTGCCGTGGTTGAGATGACTCCTCCCGCAATTGCGAACATTGGGTGGCACGTCTTTATTATCTTTGCCATTTTCAATGCTTGCTGGGTTCCCCTCGTAAGCACTGCATTCTATTATATTTTCCGTTGTAAAAGCACTCATAATCTTGATAGGTGTACTGTGTATGTAGACTTTGATCTTGTGGTGCAATTCTGTTTGCTTACTCCCTTCTAGTTCTTCCCCGAGACGCATTCGCTGGAGCTCGAGGACATTGACGCGATCTTCGAAAAAGGCGGAATAACTGGCGGAGTGTGGGGAAGTCCTGGAGGGAGGACAGTTCAGAGGAGGGAAATACCGGTCAAGTTGACTGAAGAAAAGTAGCACCTACGCCCCAGAACGCGACGCGTCATTGTTTGGTTTCCCCGCATGCATGCTGATGGGATAATGTCACGTGTGTGATCGACGCCAAATATAGGCATCGTTTTTTCACCCAAAAAATTGTCCAGCTGTCTCTGTCACACACAACCATGTTCGCCAACGTCCTCCGTTCCCAAGCCCGCCTCGCCTTGACTGCCTGCAGAGCACGCGTCTCTGCACTCCCCGTTGCGCGCGTTGCTACCCGCATTCCCTCCATCCCCATCGTGTCGGCATCGAGGACACTCTCCACGTCGAGAGTTGTGCTGAACTGGAACAGTGACAGACCGGCACCTGAGCCATCCAACACACTATTCGTTGGAAATCTTCCCTACAGCATCTCGGAGGAGGAGCTCAGGGCTACATTTGAGCGGTATGGAAAAGTGTCAAGTATTCGTGTTGGTGAGTAGCAAGCCTGTTCTACATTTCATTTGGCGTCTGACATTCGGTATACAGCGCACTTGCCCGACGGTCGTCCCCGTGGCTTTGCTCACATCGAGTTCGAGCAGGTCGACGACGCTGTTGGCGTTGTCGCCTCCGTCGCTGAGGAGCCCATGTACCTCCTCGACCGTGACCTTCGCGTAAACTATGCCAGTCGCAGCAACAAGGCTGCCGCCGCCCCCCGTGAACCATCAAACACCCTGTACTTCCACGGCTTCCAAGGAAACGCCGATGAACTCCGTGAGGCTGCCAGCGAATTCGACAGCTCCATTGTCAATGTCCACTTCCGTACGTCGTCCCCGCTGCCTAGGTTGTTACACAATTGACACGCCTTTATTTCTTCAGTCAGAAGCCGTGACACGGGCATGGAGACCGGTGCTGGATTCCTGCATTTCAACAGCGTCGAGCGTGCGACTGAGGCCCTCAGTGCTCTGAACGGCCGCACGGTCGCAGAGGGTGAAGTTCTCCGTCTGCGCTTTGCTGCTCCCCCTCGGGAACGTGGTAGCCGTGATAACCGCGATAACCGCGATAACCGGGGAGGCAACGGAGGACGAGGACGGTACTGAGGAACCACATATACTATGTATAATACCGCACAGTCATGACACACTCATACTCACATCACCAACCAAAAGTTCTCGATATATAGTACTATAGCCACCATTTGTTACCCAGCCAACTAATCATACACCACAGCTCACCATCCTGCTATATAGAATGGCATGAGCAGCGATGTAAAATTGGATGAATATAAGACGATCCGACGTTCGTCTAATACAACAACTTGAAAATAGTAATAATCCGACCAGACGCCAGATGGAAGTGGAGACTGAAAATGGTTTTGCTGGTGGTGGAAACGCCGCCAGTTAGTACTTGTTCAGAGTAACCAATTTGACGATGATCGTGAGTAAAGTCAATATGTATATTTTCGTTTAAATGTTCGCCAGCGAAATAACAATAAAGCTCAAAACCCTATCTTAAAGGAATAAACGTCAAACGGGATACAGCTCAGTCATTAAGGGCAGCTAGATAACTCTGAAAATAGTGGTCAGTACTTGAAGGTTATTGCCATATAAACGAGCGACCAACCTCACGCTCCTCCAGAAACTCGAGATAAGTTAACGCGACCGCGATCCAAAAGCTCAAATCGACGCCTAATAGCTGTTCTTCGGCCTTTTCGATCTCGAGGAGGCCGGTGAAGGAGCCAACTGTCAATATGGGCGTTAGGTCATGGAATACAAGTACCGGAGATAACGATGTCATAGGGGTGGACAGGCGCGAAGTTTCTGTTGGAGATGTAAGGGCAGCGCTGCTTGAGTATGAAGGAGGGGGCGAGAACAAGGACACAGCGGGAGGGAGTCGAGAGAGGGTGAAGGAGTTAGAGTGGGATGGGCGGTTGTTCTTGATCACGCTAAGCGCACGGGCGAAGAACGAATTCGATGTGGGTTGAACCACCTGGGTGGAGTGTGGAGCAAGGACGAACTGCGTCGCCTGCGTTACGGGTTTCCCTAGCCTAGGCGGCCTACCCTTCTTCGGAATCTCCTCAAGCTTTGCCTCGACAGACTTCGGGGACGGAGGCTGGACGACGAGCGCCGGGGGTGTCGGTGGGTATGAATGGACGCTGGATATACTTGGGCGATCTGGTTGAGGCTCTGGCTCTGGAGCCGCAGCTGGCACGTTTGTGCGCGAGCCGAAGGAGAGGGCAGCGTCGGCGTAGTGTGGTGATGTCCGTGGGACAGGGATGAATGGTATGAATACGCCTGGCGCGAATGACGGTGCTCGGACTCGAATGTACCATCCACGTTTGGGGCGATGGATTGTCCAGCACAAAGTGCTAGTGGGATTGTGCTGCGAGCTAATCAGACTTCTATATTTGGCAATCGTTGGAGAAGACTCACTACGACGTGCTCGATGATTTCTTCGTCACTGAGAAACCTTTCCTTCAATCAGCGTCAATGCTTGAAATAATACCAAATGGGAGTTCAACCAACCTTGTACCAGATGACCTCCTCAGAGCCTTCTTCCGACACGTTAATCCTCATGTCAGAGAGAACATCGGAACTGCAGTGTTAGTTCCCGTTCAACAAATGAGGAAAAGACGGATATGAAGACCATGACTTGCCTCTGTACAGTGAATCGTAGAGAAGTCGGCTTTTTGGCCTCAACTTGCACAGCAGAGCTAGAGCTTGAAGGTGTGGGAAGCGCCATTTGATTTTGTGTATTACAGAGTGACGACCAGCGTCGTCAGATGAATTATGGGTTGGTGTTCGTCAAGGCTATTGAATTTAACAGGTCCACTTTGAAGGGTTGTTGCTACTTAATCCAATGATCGATGATTGAAAGCCAAACCAAACAACGCCTGACTTCAAGCCACAATCACCTTCGCTGTCTGTCAACTGTCTGGTGCTTTCTTCTATGACGTTGACCAGTATTGTTTCCGTGGTCGTTTCGAACATCTTCCTATCAGTTTTATACGGGAAGAAAGATGTCGATATATTGATCAGTTGTATATTTTATCGTTCTCACTAAGATCTGTAGTGTTTGTCACTAGATCTGCACTTGAACTCACTTCTACGACGCTCTAGCTTTCTTATACGAACTGCATGTAGTACCCAGCACTTCTACGTCCCTCGAATACTCTCCGATGGCATTGTCAGCTCCAGACATTGCCTTACACTGATGTTGCTGCCTGTACGTGCACCTTCTCCAATCGCCGCGTCCCATTCGACGTCCTACCCTTTACCGGCTCCGTCATCTCCATTTCTACCACTTGATCGTCACCGCGCAGCCGCCCCAGTCTGCTGTCCAGATTGACGCTTCCTTTCCATATCCTTTGCCGTGTAGGGTGCCCGCTCTCTTGCGATCTTCACTCCAATCACGTGGAACGCTGCCCCCTGTGCCGCCTTCTTGTGTATCTCACCTAAGCCCAAATTTTTGCCCAGAGCCGAACCCGACGAGGAAGAACATAGCTTTGTGTAGATGTGCTGCCGAAATTCCAAACCGACAGGCCGCAGAGCAAGAGGTGTCGCCGCTCAATGTGGTCGGGTGCTATCTGCTGCCAGAGGAATGCCGAGGGCGGGAGGAGTATCTGGATATGAAGGCCATAAATAGCGCAGGCGAGATTGGACTTTTCTTTTCTCTTAGTACGATCCTGATATGAGCCGACTTTTCTCTCGCTCCTCAGCATTCCATGAAGCTCTAATATCAGGCACAACCACGGTATAGCATACCTAATGTTGACCGCAAGCTCAACAATTATTACTAGCAAAACTTTTTTGCTGCTCATTTTCCCGTTTTCTTTCAATCTCTTTTGGAAGACTACTCCCATCGTGACATCATGCCAGGTGTACGTTCTATATGCGTGGGTAACGTTAGCTTCGATCATGCTATGGGCGCTATTGGAGGTAGGTTATGGAAAGGAGCATTGGGACGAGATGCTTCCAATATACTGGCTGACCCCATGCCCTTTCCCTCCTTTTGAAAGACTTGAACCTCAATTTTTTACACCATGTCCATATCACGACCCAGAGCGAGAAGATATTGAGCCTCAGCCTACTCACCAGAATCAAACTGAGATACAGGACGCACGAGTGTGTATCTCGGAGCGGGGGCAGGGGCGTGAAGGAGGGATGGGGATGGTGTCTAGATGAGACCGTACCCCAGAATCCGCTTCTTTGTACGGTGCATATTTTGGGACACCAGGGATGTGGTGGGGTGGATGTGCCGATTCTTGGTGGTTAGTCGTGTTTTGATTCAGAAGCAAATTGAAGTTGATGTGCTGTCTGTTTTCAGTGGTACTACAAGATCGGCTTATGCCAAAACCCTGAAGTTTTGAGCGCGCTGAAAATCGCGGACACCGCCCTCGCATATGGTTCATGATCATCCTATACCTGTCTATACATACTGGCCATTAGAGGAAAACGAGGAGAGGCGAGCTGCATGAGATGTGGTTGAAGGGCGACAGCAAGCGAGAGTACAAGAGCCTGAGTATGTCGCCGTCCTAACGCTGGTGTGCTATTTAACTGACGAACCAACCACAGGCTATCCGTTTTAACTTCTCGTCCTCACTTTCGCATTTCACTGTTGGTCTTGATTCGCTAAATTCTGTGCCTATTTGTCAAGATCTACCAATAAGAACAACATGTGATATATTACAGTTATTGTTGGATTATATCCGAGGCTGTATCTACGTGGAGCCTGGTGCTGATGGTTCATCCTGTTTGCAGAGCTCGGCGCCGGGCAAAACCATATCCTCAACTTTATCTGGATTTCCGAGCAGCAACTGCACCTTTCTGAGCTTCTCGGCAACGATTGCTTCATCCCGGACGGAATGTGCACGTCGGTGGAGCTCAATAGCTCTCTTAAACAAGGCATAAGCATCTTTCAGCTTGTCGCGGCGAAGATGAACCTCTCCGAGATAATGGACATCCTCGGCCTCCCCATAAAGAGAATGTGACTGTCGGTGAAGCCCGACTGCACGGTCGAGCAGTTGCTCGGCTTGGTCGAGCGCCCCTCGTTGCAAATATACCTCTCCGAGGAAATGGACATCGTTGGCCTCTCCAAAAACACTGGACGACTGTTGATGAAGCTCAACGGCGCGTTGAAACAACACCTCAGCATCGTCTAGTCTGCCTCGCTGCAAATACACCTGCCCAAGGTTTGTATTACTGTTTGCCTCACCAAGTACATTGTGGGCCTGGTGATGGAGCCGAGCGGCGCGTTCGAATGATGCCTCAGCATCGTCTAGTCTGTCTCGCCGCAAATACACCTTCCCAAGGTTTTTAATGTCGTTTACCTCACCGAGTACATCATGGGCCTGTCGGTGAAGTTGAGCAGCGCGCTCAAACGATGCCTCAGCATCATCTAGTCTGTCTCGCCGCAAATACACCTTCCCAAGGTTTTTAACGTCGTTTCCCTCACCGAATACATCATGGGCCTGTCGGTGAAGCTGAACGGCGGCCTGTTGATGGAGCCGAGCGGCGCGCTCAAACGATGCCTCAGCGTCGTCTAGTCTGTCTCGCCGCAAATACACCCTCCCAAGGTTTTTAATGTCGTTTGCCTCACCGAGTACATCATGGGCCTCTCCATGAAGCTGAGCAGCGCGCTCAAACGTTGCTTCAGCATCGTCTAGTCTATCTCGTCGCAAATACACCTCCCCAATTTTGGTAATGTCGTTTGCCTCACCGAGTACATCATGGGCCTGTTGGTGAAGCTGAGCAGCGCGCTCAAACGATACCTTAGCATTATCCAGTTTGCCTTGATCCATCTGCACCTTCCCTAGTTCTCCGTGACATTCTCCAAGGAGTTCTGGTGAGCTGGTCACTCCTTCTATAGCCGAGCATATCACATCCTCCGCAGGGTTTCCAAGGTACCTTGACCACCTTGAGAATTCGATGGATGCATAGGCAATGGTAGGACCACCCATGCCTGTTTTCCATGCATGCATTAGGACCGCATAAACATTGCCAAGTTCATCCGGGATTATTGCATGCCCAGCAGGAGCGGTGTAATCCTTAAATTGTTTCATCATCTCCACGTAGAAAGAGGTGATGCTATCCTTGAGCTCCTCCGGCACAACCAGCCTTTTTTTGCAAAAAGCACGAACAGGATTCAATATTCGGATCCTGTGAGATTCCAAAGTCTCGTCAATGTGGACAAGTGACACTCGACGCATCGTCAAAATTGCTTCCAGAAGGTCGTATTCCGCTGGTAAGCATGTCTCCAAGTGTTCCTTGGCCTTTTCATTGTCTGAGAATCCGTCAGGAAGAATTGATAGCATGGCCAGGATATCAATTGTTCTGGGCTCTGCTTGCATACGGGGACTCTCCACTGAGAGGCGGATAGAGGTGTCAAGATTTGAGAGTCGATCCTTTCTTCCATTCTCCAAAACTCTTGACGGTGCCTCGATCCACCGACCCCACAATGATTTTGAAGATTCATTCCCTTCATCCAGCATGGCACAAATAAGTGAAATAGCAAGCGGTATCCCATCGACCGCACTGAGCAGTTGCCCTACAAAATCATCGAATGGTTGAGAACATGATTTCTCGAAAATGTGTTGGGATTGGGCTTCAGTAAGGGATTGTAACGGTGCAAGCAACGGCTTCGACCACGATACTTGTGATGGGCGCTGTGTGCCCCGCATCGTAATTATAAGTCCTAGGTGTGGGAGCTGAAGGTAGGAGAGCAGTTCCTCGAGTTCAAGTTGCACTGCTTTGTTGTCCCAGACAGTCTCGAGGTTATCTAGACACAGGATGGACTTTTCTGGAAACGATGAAAGAACATTTTCAAGCAGGCGTGCATCCCGATTTGCAAGTGGAAGGCGCAAGGCATTTGCTATCTCTCCAATCAAACCTAAGATGGATGGCGTTCCTTCACAGGAGACAAAGTAGCGCGATGGGTACCGATCAGCTACCGTCTGCTCGTGTAAGACAGAGAGCGCTAGCGTCGTTTTGCCCATGCCACCTGCTCCCAGTATAGCGATGCGCGCGGGCGATTTATCGAGTAATGCGGCTATGACTTCTGATCTCTGTTCGTCTCTCCCAATCATGAGTTGAGGTGCTGGGGGCAGTACGGGCTTGAACACAAAGGGCCTGAATGAAATTGACACAGTTAGTGCCTCGGCAGAGGTACAAATGATTGTTCGTACAGTGCAGTTGCTGAGGATACAGATGGTTGAGGTTGTACGCTGATGACAGTTTGGAGTCCCAAGTCCGTCTAGGGCGCAGTGAGCAACAACGTCCAATTTTTGGTGATTGAACATACTAATAGATCACTGTTGTAGTCATCAACCAGGCGATTGTACTTCTTCAAGTCACCAAGTCTTGATTTCCGGTTCACTACCCGTTGGAAAATATCTTTCGATGCGTTCCCCTGCAGTACGCGAAAAACTTCAACAAGGATACTTCAAATGAAAGGACCTAGGTGACTGGCAGTATAAAAGTTGAAAAGACTAGGCCTCACCTGCGATAATCCTTCAATCTTCCTTCGATGCGAGTCAACATGCCCTTGTTCGGTAATCTTGCGACAGAGAGCAGTCCCTCCAGTATGACGCTGGATTTACGGAGCACCTTGTTAATCAGTTCATGCGATCGTTCCTTAGCGGTGTTGATTTCCTGTCGGCCCAATAAGAAAAACATCACTGCAAGTTAGCTTAACATACATCTCGAATAGCAATGATCTGAAGGATGATTCCTGCCACACCCTTTACATATGGCACACCCTTCAGCATTTCACCGGCATCCTTAGCAAGGTTAGCCACGGTGTTGACAAGATCTACTGTTGTGGAGTCCAACTCTGCGTTTAAATTTCTCGGGGAATGTCCAGCGGAAAGAAGTAAAGGTTGTCCATGGGCAGCCATAGTCGCAAATGAAGACCGTAATACCTGAGCCTGACCTGGAGACAAGTTTGACGATGTAGGATGGGCCATGGTAAGTAAGAGTTGTGCAAAAGATGCCAACTGCCCTGGCAGTGTTCCAAGATTGAGTTTGTGTTGACAAGATCAAGGCAACGCCATTTTCGTTGGCAGTATCATGATGTAAATCGCAATGTTGCCCTCAATCAGGCAACTCATTTCCCAGTCATGAGAAACGTGATACATGAGAATTTATACAGCAGAGAGACCTCGAAATGAGGTCAAACGATGACAACTTGGATTTGAAGGTATAATCGAATACCTACATTAGTAGTAGTAAATTCAAATTTGAGCGCGTTCCGGTCATTTGGGGCTCGCTGTTCATCGATCAACGTTTCAACCACCACCAGCAGTTCGAGTATTGAGTCCTTGACTCTTACCGCCCTCCTTCCTCATGCATCATTCCCTTGACCTTTTTTACAAGTCTGGCTCCTAGTATCATCACGAATGTGGTGCGATAATCATGGCCTACGGACATTGGTGGGGAGGGAAAGCAAAAGTTGGCGAAGACGAGCAACGAGCAGGGCCAAAGTAGGGCCATGGACGAGCAGGGGTAGGCAGGCTCATTGGCAACATGCTGACCTAATCCCGCTACGACATGAATAACTGTAGCGGTAGCCTTCCCGCTATGGAAAGACCGGCAGGGCCAGAGGCTTGTCACCTCTGAGTCACGGGTCATAGCGCTGTATGTTCTAATGCTTTGGTGAATGTGGGCACTGAGTCCAACAACCAGGCCCATCAGGGCTGGTCAATTTCTAAAGTGAATGCCCCTCAAGCATCATTACTGATGCGTGCTGATTATCATGAGTGCAATCGTTCTTCCCTCCGCTTGCCAGTGCAGTGAGTGATTGGAGGTTCAGACATGGATTAAGAACGTTCAACGGGGTATCCATTTTTGGCGAACCAATGCTTGATTTCGATGCTGGTACCAAACAACCTCCTTCGAAACTCCAGTTTCCCGAGCGTGGTACATCTGATGCCACCCAGTCCGGCGTACAGCTGGTTCTGCGTGTTATGCTCAGCAGCCAATATTCTCTCTCATGCTGCTCAACATAGAGTCTCACAAGTTACGCCTAGAACTACTATTTGGCTTCAACAGCGACGGAATGCCGTGCAGCCCGAACCATTCACTGGGACGGGGCCAGTAAAATCGAAAAACGCGTCAAAATCGGAGCTGGAGGATGGAAAGAGTCTAGGGATGGGCGTAACCCAATCAGAACCCTCGAAATTTGATCAAGAACGCGCTCCCTTGAACCCAAAAGTGGCGTCGGAGCCACGAGTCACTCGAGACTCTGGACTTGACGATGTTCGGCTGGAAACTCCAATACTGCCAGGAGAAAGCGCTGCTGTGAACAGTGTACTAACTGAATCGACTATGTCCGAGAATCCATTGTGGGAGTCTGCACCAGCAAAAGCTTCGTCCATCCCACTACAAACAGCAGAAACCTCCGCACTACCACTCGAGAAGCAGCCGGGTTTCATCCTTCCAGATGTTATTGCAGAGGCAAAGCTCTCGGAATTCCATCAACGGGTAAGTACACTTTTGCCATTTAGTGGGCTCGACCTGACATGGACATGTATTTCAGGTCTCTGTACGGGATTCCATACGGGATTCCACACCGCAACCTGCGGAGTTCATTACCCCGGTCCGCAATCTTCAATCCTCCAAGGTCCCGTCATCACGCATTGGGAGATTATTTCACTATGGAGGTACGTGGTTCCTCCAAACTTCACTTCTAGACTATTGATGGTGTGAACGAATATAATATAGGCCTTGCAGCTTCCCTCGGTTATGGTGCTGCTTCAGAACTCATTCGCCGCACAGGGGGCTCCTCTTCAGAGGGCCAATCGTCAGTTTTCATGACAGAAGCCAACATCAAGCGGCTTGTGTCTAAACTATCACAGATGCGAGGAGCAGCCCTAAAGCTCGGGCAATTCCTCAGTATACAAGGCAGCTATGTTCCATCGAGCTTATCCACTCGTCATACTGACTCCGTCCGAAAAGATACTCACGTCTTACCAACTGAAGTGGACCAAATATTCCGCCGAGTGCAAGACAGTGCTCACTACATGCCTGACTGGCAAATGGAGGTCAGCCTCTTCACTAACCATAGAGCTACTTCCTCGCCCTGATCTCGTCCGATTTAGAAAGTCATGACCAGCTCTCTTGGCCCCGATTGGGCGCAATCCTTTGACTCATTTGACCGCCTTCCATTTGCTGCCGCATCCATTGGTCAGGTTCACGGTGCGGTCCTTGCAGCCTCTGCATCCCCAACTGGACGCCCCGAACCCGTGGCAGTGAAGATCCAGTTTCCAAACATCGTTAACTCAATCGACAGTGATCTCAGTTACATCAAGGTTCTCCTCACTGCCGGACGACTCCTTCCCAAGGGCTTGTTTCTTGATCGCAGTGTTCAGGTATGCGTCGACCTCGTTCAGTTATAGCCGATTTGCTGACATACACAACGCAGGTATTGAAGGAAGAACTGGCGGACGAGTGTGACTATACCCGCGAAGGCTCATTCTTGACGAGGTTTGGATCTCTGGAGTGTCTGGGAGGCGATGCGCGGTTCAAGGTCCCGTGGGTATGGGAGGGTAGTACGAAGTCTGTGCTGGTAATGGAGCGTGTTCACGGAGCTAGTGTTGGAGATGCTGATATAAGTGGGATGAGCAAAAAAGACAGAGACGATGTGAGCTACGAGGTCTTAGTAAGTTTGACCCGTTCTGACCTTCCTTACCTAGATCGCGGCATGGATACTTGAGCTCTGCCTCAAGGAACTGTTTGAGTTCAGGGCCATGCAGACCGATCCCAACTGGTCAAACTTCCTCTGGAATGCACAGACACGAACGGTACGGCTTTCTATGTCAGATATCACGATGATGCTCATTAACACTGAATCAACAGGTTGAGCTTGTCGACTTTGGTGCGACTAGGGAGTATTCGAAAGAATTCATGGACAGCTGGCTGCGCCTCCTTCAGGCTGCCGCTTCCGAAGACCGTGATGCGTGCGTCGAGTGGAGTCTGAAGCTCGGGTATCTGACTGGTAAGGAGAACGATGTGAGGAACCTTCTCTTGTGGTCGACTGCTATCTTATTTAAACATCATTATCTAGGACATGCTGAATGCCCATGTGAATTCCATGATCCTCTTGGCGACGCCATTCAGGGCTTCAACGCCACAGCCGTTCGACTTCGGCCAAGGCTCCACCTGGTCTGACATTACTATGGAAATCCGTGCTCAGATTCCTGTGATGCTGATGCATAGGCTTACTCCGCCACCTAGAGAGACGTACAGTCTCAATCGGTGAGTCGTCCAATCCTATTATCTTTCTCCTTGCTGATATGCTGGTTGCAGAAAATTAAGTGGCACGTTCCTGCTTGCGTCGAGACTCGGAGCAACTATAGATACCAAAGCTATCTGGGATCGTGTTGTTTCAAAATATGAATATAGTTCATGAGACTAGGCGCTCGGGACTACGCTCTTTGAATTCATCAGTATTTGACTTTGAACGGCCCCTTTTTTTTATAAACGCGGCTTTTCCTCCAGACTCAAAACCACCGCGACCGATGTTGGACTCAGTGCAAGCCATGCGTTGCATATCCGAGCCTGTTCGTCTGCTTGAGCTTAGGGTAGTACATGAGGGCGTGGGGAGGTGTTGAGGATGCGGAAGTAACAGCCGGATTTAGCGCATGAATGATGGTTAGATGAAGCAAAAAAGAGCCATGCATATGAGTGGGCAGATATCGAGAATAGAAGCGGGGACTTAGGGGACGAAGATGGGGACGAAGGCGGGGATGAAGGCTGGGATGCGGGTACACTTAAGGGATGCTCACCTGCATAGCCTGTATGATATGAAAAGTGAATTGCAGGTGCTTGACGCGATACAAATTGTGAATTTGAATAAATGGACCGGTACCGTGAAAGAGGAAGAATTCCAGTTATGCACACCGAACCCCCATTGGCTCAGCGCACAGTGAATATCAAAAGTGTCATTATTCCGATGCAAATCCTAAACTCGTACTATAAGTAGTGGTATTAGGAGTGGTTGCTGGCGTTGAAACCAGCGTCAGGAGGGCCAATTATAGAATAGAGTATAGTGTACAGAAGATACCAAACCCAAACCCTATGTACACCCCCTTTGAAACAGCATCTAGTGTGGTGACTGATGAGAGTCGTTAATCCGTGTCGTGTCGCGACGTGCCGGGTAAATGTCGTGAAGATATAGGTCTACTTTTGCTTTTTAGATCCCTTGGCGCGCTCTTCTTCGCGTTTGGTGTAGATCATGTCGGTGAAAGGTCTGGAGAAAATGTCCAGTCAAGGACTGGAGGTGGAGAGAGGCGTAAACGTACCCTTCGAAGCGCAGAGCAACCAGGTAGACGATGTAGACGTAGAGGGAGATGAGAAGGCCAGCGGGACGTTCGTACCTATAAAAGTTCAAGATCGATACCTCCACAAGGTAGAAATTAGCAACTTACCAGAGAGCGCCTGCAACGAAGCACATGGTGCTACCGACGTACATAGGATCACGGAGAACATTGAAGGGGAATCTATAAACCCATAAGCGTCATCCTTCTTAATGTAACTATCACTCGGATACGCACCCTTCGACGCGATGATCCATGAGGATACCAAAGTAATCTCCCAAAAAGGTTCCAGTGACACCCAAAGCCCATGTGGAGGTGATGACGAACGTCTGTCCAACGATGAAAAGGGCGGCGGGAACAAGCGTGTCAAAGGGTTGGGGCAGAATAGCCTTCCTGGGCTGCTCCTCCAACGCGCGTTGGTATCTGCGATAACAGAAGGACGCGTCAATATTTCGGGTCGATCGGACGAAGTTCGTCACACACAATGAGTCCCGCAGGATACCAAACGAGAATATCATAACCGCGAGGAAATAGCATCCAGCACGGGTGCTTCCTCCGAAAAGACGCGTGATGGTCTTGTTCTTGTACTCTATTCCTTCGTTGAGTTTTTCGTTATCGAACTTCAAAAGAGATGATCATACCATTCCGAGCGACGATGTTCCATGCCGTTGGGTTGAAGGCAATGGAGAGCAACGAAAGGGTCAGAGAAGGTTTGGAGAAGTCAACCAATGAATAGAGGTCAGCAGAGGAAATGGCCATCGTGGAACCCGAGAATGCACGCGAATGGAATGTTGCGCTGGAACAAAGTGGGCACATTTTATTCACATATGATCACGTAAGCAATTATGACATTTCCTCGTGAAAACCTCGAGGACAACAGGTCAGAACTCATGCGAGCAACTTAGGTCACAAAGAACCTCCTCTATGATACAGATCCGTAGTTATAACATCCGGTAGATAAACAACTAAAAGCAGCAAGCCGATAAAGAGCCCTCATGGTCAAACTATCCGAGCCAGAGGTCAAAGCCTCTTGAGAGCCTTCTTTCTCTTCTCAGCCCCTTTCGCAGCACCCCCTACCGCAGCCCTCTTCACAGCCTTGGAGCCAGTGACAGAAGGTGTGGCCGTCATACCGATACTCATCATCGGGCCTGTTTTGGCGCCCACATTTGCATCAGCGGTCCCCAATGGTGAAGGTGATACATGTCGTTCCTTGTTCGGAGAAACAATGCCTTCTTTATCACCAGGATGGAGTTTCGGCGAGGGTGCAGGCGAGGCAGATTTACGAGTGAGAATCGGGACAGAAACTGTAGGTGGCGATGTCGGATTTGTTGGTGCTGGGGGAGGTGGGACGGTCTTGGAAGCTTGAGAAGTCGACGCAGACGAAGACGCTTCTGCATTCGGTTCTTCAGCAGAAGGCGTATCGAACTCTACTGGCCGCTTCCGAGGTGTGGCGTGGACGCTGGTGATAAGTTTCGCTCGACTGCAGTAGCTCTGGTAGTCCTCCAGCAGCAACTTCCCCGCCTCTTCGTCAAGCGCTGATTCAGGATTGGGATAGATGAGAAGGCATTTCACAGTCACGAGAATATGGCCGATGCCGTAGGTCGACTTCCAATCCTTCTTCAGTGTGTTGACACAGATCTCTCCAGCGTTCGAGACGTTCGGGTGGAAGATTTTTGTGGCAAACCAACCTGGGCGTCGACATGTCAATTGGACAGTTTAAGACCATGTGCCACCATCACTTACACTTCGGAGGTGCAGCAGGAAACTCTTCCGTGAACTTAAACTTGACTCTGAAGTAGCCGCCGGCGTATGGTGTACCCTCTATGTGAAAGACAAATCAGGCTTGGTCAGCCGCCCCTCTGATGTCAACGAAATGGGACGCGTCAAGACGCGACGCCCTGCTCCGTGCACTCACCAGGGCCTTGTATGATTCCAGTGACATCTAACATGTCTTCCTCGCTTGTCTGAATGCGAATGCCTTCCGGTGGACTGCTTTTCAGTTCAGAAAGTTCGCGCATGACGCGGCGGAGAGCTGTAGGTGGAAGAGACTGAAAGAACAGCTTTTCAGCAGGCTGTGGCTATACATGAAGATAACAAACGTACCATGCTTTGTGCAACGATGTGTAAGTATGTGTTCAAGGAGGTTACAGGAAAATGTTGAGACAAGTTCAAGGTTTGGTTCTCGTCGGAGATCAAAACGCGTATCACGTAATACTTTTGGGCCTCGGCCACACAGCTTTTGATGTCAACTATCATGATGAGAGCCTCCAAGGACCCACATTTGATGCACACAATCATCCAACCTCCTTTGCACCAGTGGAAAGAGCACAGCATCTTGATTCTCTGAGCTTTGCACTACTACTTATTCTGGGCGATTGGACGTTGATCAACCATGTCGAAAGGCACCAATGACATCATGAGGTGACAGTTTTCACATCTGTAGCAAATTCGAACAATTCCCTTTCTGGCTCCTCCACTCTTTAACCTGTGTCACGAGCAAAACTGTGTTTTAAATAAGAACATTCGAAAGCATAGGTGACTGGCGGTATTACTATGGCATAACTAACATCGACACTTGTTAAACTCTCTCGTGGAAAACAATCGATAAGTGCATATTGAAACCTCTGCGATTGGCTGCTACAACGATGGAATTTTTCCAGGCCAGAATGCTTCTCCTCCCCTATTTGTGTCATACCATGTATAATCGTGCGCCAAAAGCACTCTGACGTGCGGCATCCCCAGGAGCTCACGCATGCGTGAGAGATGCCTCTCCGTCTCTTCCTTGTCAGCGTACGCGCACCTCATAAAGCCGTGGGCTCCTTCATGTACTGCCACCTTTCCCTTTCCTGTTACGAGGTCCCAATGATGCGCGCTGTCGCCCCCGAGGAAGACCCATGATCCATCTGCGGAGGTGCGCGCAAGGATGTTCAGGTGGCCTGCGAGGTGGCCTGCAGCGTCAATGATGTACAGGCTGCCGTCGCCGTAATAGTCAAGTGCGCGCGGAAAGGGGCCGAGAGGTTGCCAGTTCGCTGTGGAAAGAAACTCTGTCCGATCGAGCGGAAGATCCTTGATGATCAGAGGTTCGGTGTTCTCTGGAACGATGACGTCTTTCGTGCCTTCTCCAAGAAGGAGTTTACTCTTCGGGAAAAGGCTCGTGTCGCCGATGTGGTCGAAGTGGACGTGGGATATGCATATCGTGGGGATGTCGGCAGGTGATAGCCCGCCTTTGGCGAGCGATTCTACGACGTCTTGGGGTACGCTGAGAGTGAAGGACCCTATGGTCTTTAAATTTTCCTCAGGATAGTTGTGCCAATCTTTACGAACACCAAGATCGAATAAGAGCTTGTCGCGGTTCGTGGAGTGCTGCAGAAGGAAAGCCAAAGACGGCACGATCAAGACCTCGTCTGGTGCAGCACTTGTGGTGAAATGTGCCGACTTCAACTCGAGGATACCGCCTTCCAGGGCAGATACATCGCAATAAGCTTGGTTGGCAACAGGAGCAGGGAGAGGATGGTCTGTGGTGTTTGCCATAGTTGAGTTTCACGCGCACGATTAGGCGAACTAGATGGAAATAACAGGTATGTCAGGCATGCAATTTATATAAATATGAGGCAGGGCTACCCGATTGAATTGCTTACTGAGACCGCTTTCCCGACGGAAAGATTTATCGTATCCACCTTCATATTTCGTCCCTCATTCATGTGATCCGGATCCCTCTTTCGTTCTGTATACATATATTTTGTTTCTCTTTTTTATGGCTTCTCCATCTCCCGCCTCCTCCATTTGCTGCGTTAATCAACTTTGTCTCAGTCAACCCGCAGCTGCCTGTGAAGCGATGTCTGTCAACGTCAACTCTTTGATCGCTTCCGTGCCAAAGCTTGGCAGTGAGAAGTCAGAAGGCGCGGGAATCACATCATACCACGATTGGAAGTTTGCCATATCAATGCTATTGCGACCGTGCTGGATGTTGGGAAATTTTGACAAAGTAGAGACCGTCGACACCGAGAGGGACAAAAGGACTGGGATATGAAATCAGAGGAGGCACTCACAGCAATCGGGCTCACGATTGACCCTTCGCAGTACCAGTATATTTCCGATGCCACAACCATTGCTGCGGCATGGAAGAAACTGCAGGGGTATCTACGAGAAGAATAGCCGTGCGAACCGCATTGCGCTGATGTCGGCGTAAAAGCGGGTTCCAAGGGTAAGGAGCTTTTTCGAAGGCCTCTGCTACCCTTGGCGTACAGCGACGGTCCCCGCCGCTGCGTAGGCGCGCAAGCGCCATCTCCTGGCGGGCCCTCTGCCATCTCCGAGTCCTGGGTGATCCGTGCGCGGTGTTCCAGTCGGGACCGAGGCTGCGTCGCGGATCGGATACCTGGTCTCACCTACTGCCGTTGCTCGGTACCTCTCCACCACTTGGTCGCAACGGTGAGCACATTTGCTGCTCTCTCCCCAGCGTATCGCTGATGCCTCTTTAACAGAGTAGTGCTATATCTCATATTTGTTCTATCACACCATTCGACGCACTACTCTGTCGTGAGCATTTCTTTGCTCTCTCCCCCATTCCATCATTCTTACTTTGATCCTTTAGATTTCAAGCTCACGTTTTAATTTATTGTATTTCTATTGAGCTTGAAATCCAAAGTAAGATTTTCCCCATTCGTTGTATGTGCCTCACTCATCTAGCGCGCTCGTTGATCGTAGAGCGATCCCTTTTTCGCGCGACCCGCCCTACCCACCCATTTTAATTCTATTCCTCACTTTATTTTTATTTAACTTCCTAATCTATTATCTCCTTACTTCCG
>JABCKO010008024.1:0-23616 GCA_018855915.1 Tephrocybe sp. NHM501043
TAGTTAGTCCAGTTACTTCCACCTCGATTTTGACCATTCGACCCCACACATTAGTTTCCAAAGCCAACACCTCCTTGCAGTGTATCACCAAAAGAAAGCATAGTACTTAGGGTCTAAACATTGGCCCACAAGATGAGTAAATATTCTCAGGCAGTCCAGAAGTAAATAAAGGTCACCTGTCTATCAGTTTGCATGTAGTCAACTGTTGACAGTTGAGGTCTCAGAGGCTTTTCGAATCTCCAAATTCACAGCCCTCCAGTCACTTGTGATTCTCCTTCCAGTGGTGTGAGGGTAATTGATTGCAAAGGCGTAGGCTCCATGTGTATATTTGTCTGTGTACATTCACTTTTGTCTTCAGGTCGGCATTCTTCACTTTGCTTTTGCTCTCTGCTACTGGGAAGTCGACTGATAATATTGAACTGGGATAATCGAGTCAAACGATAAGAGGCGGTTATTAGCTCAGGAGTATCCTTTCCTTCTATATGACTGGTATCATCGTGAGCAAGTCGATGGTCAGAAAGTTCAGCTGTCCTGGAGGGCTCGCCATCCATGAATGCTGGCCCTATCACAAGTACTTTTGTTAGTTCTTGCCTGTTTAGCAAATATATTGGAGCAGGAGGCATCTGCCGAATCTGTTCTCGGTTCTTCACACCTCTCTCTTTGACTTCAGTGCGAGCCTTTTTGACTCCATTAATAATAACTTGTGCATGACGGATTTCTAGAGAAGCAGTTGGAAAGATGACTGATGTATTCAAAATAGGGACACGTAACTTTCTGGGCGACAACTCACTATTGACTTTTGGCAGCTCTGCCTTTAGCTCGCACATCATCACATGAGTTCTTGCCGATATGTGTCAATCCTTCGGGCACGGCCGGAGATAAGATAACACTGAAAGCTGGCGAGTTATCAATGGTTTGTGTTCAACCCAATTTCGACCGCCAACTCAAAGTTTCGTTCGAGAAACTGCTTGTCGAAAATGTTTGTGTACGGCTTCGTTAAATTCTTGCTTTTCTACGGGTGTTCTCATGGGCCTCATGATAGTAGACCCTGGCGATTCAGCGGAGCTACGAGTTGAAGACCAGAGTAACGAGCAGAATTTGACTTGCGTCAGCAAAGACACCCTGCACTGAACCCTCATGGGACCTTACATCTCTACAGTGAAGCCGGGATACTTTGGAAAAGGTTCTATGGAGGTATCTCCGCCTTCCAGTCCAGACGAGGGACCAGCACGGCGTCTAGCGATCACTTGCGAAATGCTTGTTACTCAGCCAACAGAGGGCGTGGACACCGTGTTCGATGTGCTCAGGTACGCTGCACGTGTACATGGAACACACCGCGCACTGGGCTGGCGTGATGTGGTCAAAATCCACGAAGAAAGGAAAGAAATAACCAAGACCGTCAATGAAATGACGCTGGTTGAAACGAAGACGTGGAAATACTTCGAACTGAGCGAATACAAGTACCTCTCTTTCGTGGAATTCGAGAGCATGGTTGTTCGCACCGCCAATGCGTTATTGGATCTGGGATTTACGGCCAACCATATCCTCAACATCTACGCCCAAACCAGGTATATTCCAAACGGTCCACGTTTTCGTTTCTGAATCGTAAACGTAGTGTGAACTGGCAATTAATGGCCCATGCCTGCTCTTCAATATCAACAGTGATTGCCACCGCGTATGACACGCTTGGAGAAGCAGGCCTTACACATTCGCTCAACGAGCCAGGATGTTTTGCCATTTTCACCAACACCGACCTCTTGAATATCTTGCTAAAGATCCTTCCCAATACGCCGACTGTGAAGTACGTATTTTATGATGGCGATCCCTCTCCATGCCTCCTAGAGGCATTAGAAAAGTCTCACGTCCAGGCTATCTCTATATCGACTCTTCTGGAACGAGGGAAATACCTGAAGCATTCTCATATTCTCGACTCTCGTCGACCTACGCGGGATACCCTTGCATGTATAATGTACACATCTGGAAGTACAGGCGTCCCGAAAGGTGTTTGTCTGACACATGGTAACCTCATCGCGTCAGTTGGATCTGTAGTCCATGTTTTTGGGCATCATCTTCCGCCAAGAGGTTCGTATCTCGCATACCTCCCCCTTGCTCATGTCTTGGAGTACATTGTCGAACTCTGTGCACTATATACCGGCATCACTTCGGGATATGCTCGGCCGAAGACCCTCACAGATGCCTCAGTCAGAGGATGCCGTGGCGATCTCGCTGCGTTCCGCCCAAATATCATGTTTGGAGTTCCGGCGGTTTGGGAGACTATCAGGAAAGGAATACTGGGGAAGGTTGCGCAGAGTGGGTGGGTTACACAAATGGCTTTCAAGACGGCGTTGAAGTTGAAGAAAGCGGGTGCACCTATCCTCGGGGATGTCGCAGACAGTATGGTGCTGAGCAAAATTCGGGAAGCGACAGGAGGCCATCTAGTGTTCACAATGAATGGCGGAGCCGCAATTAGCCAGGACACACAAGATTTCCTGAGTTGGACTGTCGCTCCCATGATGCAAGGTGAGCAGGCATTAACCGCTGGATCTTTCTTTCAACGTCTAACGCACCGGTACTTGAAAGGTTATGGAATGACCGAATCTTGCGGAATGTGCACCTTGCTGCCACCTGAGCTTCCGACAACTGGGCGCGTAGGACTTCCCGTACCGTCTGTGGAGATCAAGCTCCTTGACGTGCCCGATGCAGGTTACTTCTCCAGAGATATACCGCCACGTGGTGAGGTGTGTATCCGAGGCCCTTCGGTAACGAAAGGGTATTACAAACGACCAGATCTCAACAATGATGAGAATGTGTTTACGAAAGACGGCTGGCTACGCACTGGCGACGTTGGGCAGTGGAACGATGATGGCACACTTTCAATTATCGATAGGTAAGAAATAGTATTCTCAGTGCATTGGAATTCATCCATCCTAACTTGATTTTCAGGATCAAGAACCTTGTGAAGCTACAAAGCGGCGAGGTACGTGTGCTGTCCCTGGAAAGCACGGATGCTGATGATATGTGAACATCACAATAGTACATAGCCCTGGAACGCCTGGAATCAGTGTATAAGTCATGCCACCTCGTATCTAACGTTTGCGTCCACGCATCTCCAGGTGCAACACAGCCCATAGCGATCATCATTCCACACGAGGCTAATCTTCGCCCCTTCCTCGATTATTCCACGCGCACACAGCGCCTCTCAGATCTATGTGTCGACCATAAAGTTCGTGCGTTGATAGTAGAGGAGTGTAATGCGGTAGCACGTAATGCTGGGTTCCGTGAATGTGAAGCACTGGCTGCAGTAGTGCTGACGCCTGAAGAGTGGACACCCGAGAGCGGGCTGGTAACACCTGCTATGAAGATTCAGCGCGCGAGGATTGGGAAATTTTTTGAGCGGGAGATCAAGGTTTGCGTCCGATGTAGTGTCTTAATGCGTCATTGACCACCTTTTCAGAGCGCGTACGGAAATTGAGTGTGAAATAATTAATCCATGTTGACAAATACACACTATACATATACACCTTCCTGATACAACCAATACAATATGCAGCCGGCTAACTTGCGCCGAAAGATGTCTATGACTGTCTATTGACTCTGATAGACAATATACCTTCGAAGAGATTGTCTGTCCATATGGGTCCGTGTGGTCCTGTGTAGGCACTTGCGTCGACACGATCAACAGTTCCTACATTATTCTTTTGTTCTTGGAGCACGCAAATTTCTCGTCCGCGAGGTCATAGAAGAAGACAGATGATAGCGCGCTAGGAAAATATGATCATCAAGAAACAGATGACAGAGTGCGATCGATAGAAGGCTATCTATGATATACGCGACAATATTCGTTTCGTTGTCGAAGGACCATATACGTCCCTGTTGGCCAGCAATGAGGGTGAAGGTCAAGGCTCTGCGTCACTCATGCTGAGCGTGAGACATAGCAACTAGATTGTTTTAATATTATTGAAACAGTCGGAGACTATTAGAATCGGTATCGAGTCAAACATTTGTTTGTGAATCCATAGGCTAGCAGTGAGCATAGTGGTTAAATCATCCGGAGGTGACGCAGTGCTAGATATAGATATAGCCTCCTTCCACAGTCCCTTCATTGCATCTGAGCCCGTGATCGTCAGCCTCCTCCCATTCGCTTAGCTCCAACAGTGAAGATTGGGTCTCATATTGGCATGCTAAGAAGTCGGAGTTTCTTTCGTGTGGTGGATGCTTATCACGTCCGTCATTCTCGGCGATCGCATTTCTCTCGTCTTCCGCCTCACAGCCCTTTGTGGCGTCGTCTATTCTAAGCGCTTCCAAATCGAACAAAGGGAGGGAGGCACATCCATTCTTGAGCTGTGCGAGCACAGTGACGACATCAGAACGGGATTCTGCAATGTGCATGTCAGAGTAATGATTAATTTGGATTTGGACTTCATAAAAGCCGTACCGAGTATTCGAACTTCGCTCTCGCCGTCTTTAGTTTTCGGCTCTTTCTCGAGTGCGAAACCGTCAATGTAATGGCAAAGGCTTTGTTTGTGGCTGTTAAACGAATATAGAATTAGCACAACATTGCACGCCATAGACCAGGATAACAACCCGACTTTAAGAGAAGGACCGTGACACCTCCCAGGAGCCTCTGCTCAAAACTGAAGAGCCTGCCTTTAAAGATCTCCTCGGTAATGTTCTTTTCAACCCCCACACCTCTCACGAGTCTCTGCACTGCCTCAGCCTGCTCCACGGTGCTACCGTAGTCGCAGTTGATCAACCCCGATCCGGAAAGGAGCCTAAGCCGGAGCCAATGGTTCACCTCGTACATGATCATCGTAACAAGTGTCAAACACAGGAAGGGGTCATTCACTTTGTCAACCGAGAAGACAAGCTCGTGATCTAGGAGGATAATAGGGAGATGATTGTATGTGGTAGGTGAGGGGATAGTCCGGGCAAATTGGGGGACGCGCGTAAGGTTGACAGGGATGAGAGATGAAGTAAGGAGAACCCGGATGGCGTTGATGAGAGCTTGGTACTGGTCATTTTGAAGAGCATGTGAGCTCGACGAGAAAGGATCGCCCAGCAGTGTTGATACATATAGGTCAAGCACTGGAGGAGAGAGAAGAGCAGTACTCGTGGTGTCCAGGCAGTACTGCAGCGCAGGCCCGGGGATATAAGACCATGGAACTCGGCAAGAGGTGGGGTCGTAGATGAAAAATTTCACAGCTGATGGAGCGTTAATCGGGGCCATAAGTGACTGTTGACCTTGAGGAGGAGTCTGAAGTGGGGTGACACAATTTGAGATCGCATTAATGAGAACATATGAAATAACACGTGAGCAGGATAGACATGTTAAAATCACAGACTTCGGCCTTCAAGAGGGTGTGATACCGTGGGAGATAAAAATAGCGCGCCCGAGTCTGTGGCGTTTATTTGTTAAGGTTTTAGCAGTGGCGGAGTTCCCGAAACGAGCGTCAGGCGCTGACTTTGGTTAGCGTGTCGTACCTGAGGAGGTCGAACACATTTGTCATTATGATGTGGAATGGGGACATTGAAATGTTCAATAGATCGAATAGGAGTCACAATATTGAATGTGGTCAAACACTTTATGGGCTGGTATCTCGCCAGACAAAATGTGTCATATCAGTTAAAACAAGGATGAAGTCAGTCGGAGAGGATGGGTTGCGCAAGGCTTAGAATGATATCCCAAATAGCAGCACGAGTATGATCTGATTCTTATAATCACGTTGTTTCGTCAAAACAGAGCAAAAAAGGTATGCACGCCGTGCTCAATCCCCAGGACTTAGTCGGGATTATGAGACGTTCGCGAGGAACACTGCTCTACAAGCGCGTCGACTCCCTTCCATTGGAAGTAAAAATAAAGATGTGGATTAATTCAGAGTCGGACAGCAAGTCTTATTCTTCGAGAGCTGTTCAAAATTGCAACGAAGTCGGCTTGGGCACCACTTTCATACCTGAGCTACGGAACCAGCGCGACTATGTTAAACCACTCGGGTACAGAAATTTTCAATGCGGTTGACGCCTCTCTCGCCATGCTCAAGGTCTCCGACATCGATCTTTTCCAAATTCACCGCTTCGACCCCCACACTTCACCTAGAGACAGTGAAAAGCAAGAATCACAATGTCTCTGTATTAAATCTCAAAATGTACAGGATATTGAGCTCTTACATCTGTGGTAACCGTCGTAAGAAATGCGCAAGTTTGTAGACCCTACTTGCCTGAGTTATGGATGTTGATTTGAATTGGAATTGGAATAAAATTTCGGCTGTCTATATTAAATAAGTAATTCAGATAACTATCAGGCGAGGACGATGAATCAGGGATTTATGTAACTATGATGCACTTGAATGAACATCAAAGCTTTACTCCGACCGATTGAAGAGGACATATGGTAGTGGCGCAAGATCTTATCTTCGTTTCTAAGAATAGACATGATGATGGTACATATGCAGTGCAAAGATAGGACCTCGGGCTACCCTTACTAAGGGTGGATCTTTGAAAGGGTCAAAATAGGTCAAAACGTCTGAACAATTTTGGGCCGTTTCGTCTGAAAAATATCTAGTTCCCCAGAAAAATATAAAAGAAGTGTGTATTATATATTACCATCACCAAGATCCTTCCTTTTGCTAAACAATTTTATCGCTGCTGTCAACTCTTTTTTGGCCCTGTCCAACTCTCGGAATTGTTCAGTATCCTCGACGGTGAGTTCAATGCTGACTTTGTTGATAGATAGTGGCGAAATAAGGCATAGGATAGACGACGGCCCTAACAGTGCTATTTGCTTCGTCTGCATTTATGTTGACCGAATGGCAGCGGAGTGCGTGACAAATCGAGCATTGAGTAGAGAAGGTCGTTGGCCTTGTATTTCAATTTTTGTCATACTATTAGTGATCCATATACCTCATAACGTCCGAAGATCGTATCTTACCTAGGCCGTATCTACCCTAAAGCGTCTGAAATCTAGATCCGGCCTTGGGCCCAAAATTGCCCCATTTTCGTCTGGAAAAAATGGGGTAGCCCAGGGTCCTGCAAAGATTGGCAAAGTCATACAATCCATGACTCACTTGGTCAGACTTGCCATACTCGGAGATCCAAGGGGACTAGATCTGCACCTTTCCCATGGGATCAAGGACGGCCGGGCAGTGGTGGGCCCTGGAAGATGATAACGCGTCATTTCTGCACCTACATGGCGAGGGCGATTAGGCTCGAGAAGGTGACAGAAATACTCCCATTGTTGCCATAAATGGGTTCCCAAAATTTGTTGTGTTTGCTTGTCCGCGACTGTATGCAGTGGAAAGATCGGCAAAGTCATACAATCATGACTCACTTGGTCAGACTTGCCATACTAGGAGATCTAAGGGGACTAGATCGGCACCATCCCGTGGGATCAAGGACGGCCGGGTAGTGGTGGGCCCTGGAAGATGATACGCGTCATTTTGGCACCTACATGGCGAGGGCGATTAGGCTCAAGATGGTGAGTTAGCGTTATCATCTCACTTGCCCGGCAGTACAACGGTGATCATTCACCAACCACCAAATACCAAATTTCAATTCTTCTCCTACATATAAAAGGGTGATTTTAACTTCAGAGATTGAACATCTCATCAGTACCCCTGCCAGTCAACAACTTCCGTTATCGCCCGCCAACTATGTCAACAGCTGCACCCAAGGTTCAATACAGACAACTTGGAAAATCGGGTCTGAGAGTCTCTGTCCCCATCGTACGCCCCATTGCTTGTAGTCCTCCATCTATGACTCATATTTGTTTAGATAGGTGCCATGAGCTTTGGATCATCAAAATGGGCGGTAGGTACCTTCATTTACCTTAGTCGATGCCAGGCTCAGGCGCCATTTCGTAGAGTTGGGTCCTCGATGAAGAAGATGCATTCAAGGTCCTCGATGCCGCTTGGGAGTTGGGGATCAACACTATCGACACCGCGAACATGTACTCTAATGGCGAATCAGAGCGTATCATTGGAAATTGGATCAAAAAGGTTTGTACGATCTTTTTCTCTTTTATCTTGCATTAGACTCGAAGCCTAACGCTTTCCGTGAAGCAATGTTCCCAGGGAACGTCTCGTCATTGCAACGAAGTGCTGGGGATTGGTTGGCTACGAAATGGAACTCAACACCATCCTTCATCCCGACCTACCATACACCCGCGACTATGTCAACCAGGGCGGCCTTTCGCGGGCAGCTATCTTCAACGCTGTAGAGGCCTCGCTCGCGCCCATGGGCACTCCGTATATTGACCTTCTTCAAATCCATCGCTATGATTTCTCCACATCCGCCGAAGAGACAATGAAAGCGTTGCACGATATTGTGGCAAGTGGGAAGGTTCGCTATATTGGTGCTAGCAGTATGCGTGCTTGGCAGTTCGCGTTACTGAATGAGGTCGCGGATAAGCATGGCTGGACAAAGTTCGTAAGCATGCAGGATGAGTATTCTCTGCTCTACAGAGAGGAGGTGCATCTATTCCTCTCTGATGCCATGACTTCATTTAAATCAACGTCATCCAGGAACGTGAGATGCATGCGTACTGCAACTACCATGGAATCGGATTGATTCTGTGGGCTCCTCTTGCCAGTGGGGCTCTCGCACGCCCACTAAATTCCAACACCTTACGGACCGAGTTCGCCATTGGGACCCCCTTCCACAAGGAACTCACGGAGGCGGACAGAGCGATTGTAAACCGAGTGGAGGAAATTGCTACTAAGAAAGGCGTTAAGATGGGGCAGGTTGCGCTTGCATGGGCGACAGCAAAGGTATCGAGCTCTATCGTCGGAGTGAACTCTGTTCAGCGCCTGGCGGAGGGTGTGGCAACCTACATTATCCTCACGGAGGAGGAGACCAAATACCTTGAAGAGCCGTACGTGGTTATTCGTTGACTCTGCTCGTTTTCTGACTTTGGATTACCAGATACCAGCCTAAACTCATCCGAGGTCATGCCTAATATAATATATAGTCTTACAGATAGAGGTGGTATTGTTATCAATCTATTCGCGTAATTACGGGTTCACGCACCAGAAGCAACATTTGAGGGCACAGGAAAAAAGCAGTGAGTCAAAGCAGGGAGCAGGGGGGAGCAGGGAAAAATACCTTGTTGAGTATTTGTAGTGCTCAATGAATGAAAACCAAGGTATAGTTAGGGTTAACGACTCTCATTCTGCCTGCATATCGCTACGCGTCGGCCAATCGATCACGCCGAAGTATGATCAGGAAGGAGGTCTTCGGCATATCGTATCCATTGTGGCACACGCCAGCGAAAAGGTCAGAAGGCCAGTTCAGGTTGATCATGGCTGAAGAAGGGATGGGTGAGGAGGGGAGAGTATGCATACGGTTGATGCATGTCTTCGTGAATGGAATCAAGTGGATGATTCTTATTCCTGAACTCCGCCCATCCACTCAGCTCTCTCACCAATCACTGAATTGTATAAACAAGCATATTTGAAAAGGTCCCTTATTACGTGGCGTCTGATACAGTATCTAAGATTACATTGATCCCTCGATCGGGTCGCCAACTGCAGGCCTTCGCATTCAAAGTGCAAGTTGCCGATTTCGACGGATATTGTTATGGCGTTACGCCGCCACTGGGTACATATCCTGGCATTTCAATCTTTACGATGAACGAAACTTGGATGAACCATTGAAACGATATGTAAGGATTGCATGTCATTCGACTCTAGTGGGGAGTAAAATTCGAGTCGTCGTCGTCCGAATCGTCCAAATCAAACAGACGCTCTGTTTCAAAACGTCCCTCTGGGTCAGAGACATAGTTTGTCGAAGAAGACTCGTCCTCTGTATCTGTATCTGATCCATCGGATTGACTATCGTCGTCTTCCGAACTGGGCCTGTCCACTACCATCAAGTCCTCTCCAATTTCATCCTTGCTGATAACTTCAATGTTCTCCACGACGGATTGGAGCCACACAATAGCGGTATCAATAGATATTCCATAATTCCAGCTGCCTCCAACGATGCGCAGTGTTTGGAGCTTTGCCCCCAGCGAGGCACGGAACTCAAGCAATGCCTCTACAGCAAGGACCTTTCCCTCATCAAATTTCCACCCTTCCAGAATCAGCGTACGAAGGGAGCGGAAGCTCAATTTGTCCTTTAGTGATGAACCACCGAGACCAAAGGTATTGTCACCCAGTTGAAAGATCCAATCGAGGTCTTGGTTAGCATTGACAATGCAGATGGTCGACAGAGAAGCCAGGTGACCAAAAGCTCTACAGAATGAATTATACCTGGTGTGAGTCAGTCCAGGGTCTCTGTTCCGCCATTCAATCGATAGGTACACCAGATCCGTTAGATGAAGAGACGCGAAAAGTTTCAGGAACAACGTGTAATTATCGGAAGACCGGGCAAGCTCAAGTGAGGTTTTTGGCTCGCCCATGTTGGACTGCGTTTGACCTGGAATTTCTTCATGATAATCCCATGAAGAAAAATCAATCAAGTGAAAGAAGTGGAATGCTTGGATCGAGATCCCGCGAATGACGACCATCCTATCCTCAATCACTGTCGCAAGACGAGGAAGGCTCTCGATCTTCTGCACGTGGATTCGAAAATCGCTCCGGTCATATTGTGACGTCGTTGTGAGCAAGCGCACCCTTATGGAGCACGGATGCCTTATGTGTTCATAGACGGAGAGAATTTGAGGAAAGGAATAGAAGCGAAGCTCTAGCAACGAAAGGCATGGGAGGTAGAGCGTTTCCGAGTCCCTGTCTGTATTTTTTTCATATGCGTGGAAGGCTTCTCCAAGTACAAGGATCTCGAGTTTGGGTGTGCCTTTAAGAAGAGCTAAAAGGTCGCCGATGACGGGTGCCTGCGATACCTTTGATTGAACTAATGTCAAAGACTTAAGCGTTTCAGATGCAAATGTCGGCGGCAACCTGCAATCCCGTAGGTCCAGCACACAAAGCCGGGGTGCGTCCCCCGAAAAAAGAGGTCCACGGAGGACTGGTGCCGCCTCTGAAATTGCGCCTTTGATTTTTACAGATTCAAGAATCGGGGCGGCAGTTTGCAATAACGATGAATGCTTAGATATGGAACTTCTTCCCTTGATATATCCGGTGTCTGCAAGAACTCGAACGCGGTGCATCTGACACAGTACCGCCTCCATACACTCTGACTTTGGATTCCAGTAATGATCTCCCGGATGGTAGATGGAAAGAGGCGATAAACGAGATCGGGAAATGTACGTGGACAACCGTTCCAAGGTAAAATCAGTTTGAATGGTACTCCACAGTTCGGGGCAACCGAGTGCTGTCTGGCGCCACTGGGACGATACAAAAGACACCCGCAACCAAGGTCCTTGGTTGTTGGCCTGGTACATCAATTGAAGCGATTTGAAGACCTTCATCAGAATCTCTGGAGGTAGGCGTGCGACGAGACTAAGCGAGTTGTGTCGAGCCTTGAGCTTCACAATCGTTGCTTCGAGGAGGCCGATATCATTCTTGATTTGGGCGTACCCGCAGGACTTGACATCCTCCGGGCTGTGGCACGAAACATCGAGAGCAGAACTGAGAATCGGGACGGTGTCTGAGAGCGGGTTATAATTTATCAACTTAACTTGAACAGTGAGTAGGAAAGAAAATTCATACCGTGAGGCAGGGGTACTGGGGCATCATCAATCTCCATCATGATTTTGAAACTAGAGCCTGGAGCTGAGATAGATGGATTCTGGTAAGAAAGAAGTCAGAAGATGCCTCGTGGAGTAATGGTGGAGAACAAAAACTTAACCCTGTGTTTGTTTTAGACTTTGTTGCCAATTTCCGACCCTCAATTATCATGGCGAGCGTTTTTATATTTTAAAGCCCCTCTTCCACTAGTATACTGCTACAGACTCTATGCTCGCTCATAGCCTCTACTCCCATTGCAGTTCTCGCCCCTGATTCTGTACAACGGCAAGGAAAGGTTCACCGAACGTGGCATTTGGCAGCGTCCCCTTTATTGTTGTTGTCTCGCAATGTGTCATTCAGTTTTAGACATGACATCATTCCGGAAAAAGGGAGGAGATGGGAACATAAGGGACGTCTCGGAGACGGATATGCTCGAGATGAGTGAATTTTAAAATGTACAGAGAAAAATGTATCCAAGTGTAAATGAAATGCATTGATATTTCGGAAAGCACGAGGAAATGAGCCATACCTTGCCCCAATGATTCGCCTGACTAAATCTTCGGCACTATTACGCATCATGTTCACTGTTCGTACATGCGCACCACTGGAGATATAAGATAAACTGTCCTTTCCGATCATGAGCTTGGGTATCTGTGGGAATGACCGTCAGCGATGGAGCTGGAGGGAGGGAGAGGGGGGGAGAGGAGAAGTGATTGAGCAGAATATGGATAGAGCGTTTTTAGCGTGTTGACGAAGCAGGTATTGACCCATCGTTACTGACCATGCACAAGGCCAACTCAGAGTCTTCCACACCGAGAGGGAAGCACAATACAAATGCACCTTTTAATCATCGAATATTGCACCCAACCGAAGTTCTGAACACCCCTTCGGCACCCGTCATTACTTCTAATGTCCTCGCCACCGGCGTGTCTCTTGGTTGGTGTCTATGATGGAGGCGAGTTGGGCCGATCAACAATATTGTAGATGGAAATGGTGGGAGGGGCCGAAGGAAGGGTGTGAAGGGTAGGAGACGTATGGACACACTTTGAGTCCACCCTGTTCAAAAAGGTTGTCGTTGCTCTTTTAGAACGGTCCTACAGCATCGTTAGATACTTCGACTAACAAACGTAAAACCAAGATGAAAGCATGTTTGACGCGTAGGCTGGTCGAATCTGAGAATAAAACGGTTCACTTGTTGACGCGTGTCTATTTGAATGGAATCAATTTGATGATTCTGAACCCATGGGGCACCGTCGTGTAGCATTGTTTGGAAGGGGTAGCAGTCTGCGCGGTGTGTGCAGAGGAGATCGTCTGGGATAAAGGAGGGAGTGTCAGTTTGAGGTTTACAGGGTAGGAGAGGGTGTGAGGGAGGGAGAGGGCAAAAAATGGGGACACTTAACAGTGGAACACAGTGGCGGGAGTTATGCGTACTCCAAACCAGCCCAAGCGAAGCACGCCCGGCACCGTGCATTCTCGAAGCGGGAGTAGGAACCATGAAACGGAAAGCAAAGCTCACCTCCCATTCAAAATTGTGACCGATGCCTCGCACATTCAGCTCCTGCAAATCGACTGCATCACAGACGCAGCTGGGCTTCGCCACTGCTGTGTCCATTGTATCGAAGAGGAATTCGTCTATATGTCAGGGAGGAAGGTTATCGATAGGATTGAAAGGAGGGGACGAAAGGAACGGAGGACAGGGGGGAGGATAGCCTCATACTGCAGAAGCAGAGCAGACGCCGACTGTCGAAAGCATGAATCAACACTCGCCTTGTTGGCAATACTGCCCCGGGACATGACCGAATCGTGCCCACTGAAAGCCTTCCATGGCTGCTTGTGCATTATGACATAAGTGGTATATTGTGACTCTTGTGGAAACGAAACTCACCTGGCGATCAAACTCCCACTGCACTACACGCCAACCATTTGTGCAGGCACATCCTCAGTCAGTCCCTTGTAATGCGCGGTCCCATGTGATAAGCTTTGTGCCTTTCAGGTATGAACGTCAGTGGTGAGACTGGAGACGGATAACAGAAAGGATAAGGGAAGCAACCCAGAAACAGAATGCGCCTTTTTCTTACGTAACTTGGTATGAATTCAAATCAGCAATCAAACTCTGCCCCCTCCATACAGTTTCCTTCTCTAACCCCGCATCCCCTTGTCTTTTTTGGGTCTTTTTTCATACAGTAATCTATTAAATATGTCGTTCTGAAAACATGCTCATTTGAACTCCTTAGTCGTCCTTCTGCTCAAGCAATTTTGCATCAGTCCAAGCTTCATCTAGACGTCATTGAGAATATTATTTGTGGGAAACGCCTGTTCAAATAACTGCATATTTCTCGTAACAAAAGCCTTCGATGGTAATGTGGAGTTGGTGCAAGGTTTTGTAGAGACCCCCTGACATTTATCCACTTCTCAGTATCATATCGCCAGTGATAAGATAACAATACAGTAGCGCAGATCCCTGTTCTCTGGAAGTCATCCTTCAAGCGCTATCTCAATGTCTGATTGAGAGTATTGCACTACCGGGGATGACACTTCATTCGCATGGGCAGTATTGGGAAGAAGCAGAATGATTGCCATTGGGTATATTGCCTAATTGCAATGAGCTAAAAAACAGTTCCCATATTCGTGGGGTTCTTACCGCTATTTCATAGTAAACCTTGCGAAGGATATCCTTTATGTTGAAGTTGACACCTGAACCGTTTTTGTAGTACATGAGGAATGTAGTGAAAATCTATTGGAGTAAATTTCAAATGAATCTTGCAAACGTCAAATCCCTTACTTACTTGAGCTATGCCGTATAATATTCCAGAATCTACAAGAAAGAGCAAGACTCTTTCCACTGGTGACCAGCTTTTGTAGCCTAACGACCTAGCATGTTTTCGATGGAACCTTTTGAGATAGAATATCAGACGACTGTGGCGGAGATGTATTGAATTCCCAACCAACCAGAACTTGGTTGCAATCAAGAGCGTCGCAACACCATTTGTGGCTGTTGACACAGGCAAAAAATATATCAGGCCTATTTCTGCTTCAAAAGTTGCAAGAGGGATAAGCGCATCCACAGGCGGAAGAAATGCCACAATCGTAGAGAATTCCCAGAGGCCAAGTGCTATTGGTAATGGTTATCAAAACCTGTCAACAACCTCAGATGTACGAACCTAACAGACTCAGCACCTGAAGGCACAAAAATATCTTCACCCATCTCTGATTTTGCCACATGATCCATGCCCTCCATGTTACAACACAATCATTCGAAAATACCTTGGTGCTTGACGTGAGCCACGAAACTAATTTCCATAATATCAGGTTCACTCGTACACACCAAAAGCAACATTGAAGATGTTTCAACACCATGCGCTATGGCTTCAATATCGATGTCGAGCTCATAGACGGCACGCGTTCCGTCAGGAAATATGCATGTTCTAGGCATTAACTTGATATGCGCCCAAACTTTCATGATCGTCGTCGTAAGAAGCACGGAAAGTAGTGTCAAATTAAGGTAGCAAACGCCGAGAAGTGCCTTGCGGCCACGGGATACCCTCCGCCGCATTCTGATTGTGTGGGTGAGCTTCGAAATCAGTTTTGTGAATAACTCTTTGAAGGTAGACCCACTGAAGGTGAGCAGCGGCGCAGGCGAAAGCTGGCAAAAGTAAACCTAAGAAAACGATGTTTAGTGCGCCTACATGCTCATAAGTGAAATTCTAACCGTAAGGCAAGGCGACCACAACAATCTGTGCGAAGTCATATTTGAGGAGATTCCACGTGTAAAGTAAGTCAACCTCAGCGTCGGGGTCGAACGTGTCAAATCTGTAGCAGCCCATTGTTGATCCGAATCTCGATAAAGATGCGTGCTTTATAATTGGTAATTGGCCTCGATCATGATGAGATTACTGCATGTCCGTGTACGACGATATTCCTGTCAGCATGGCTTCCCACCCCAGACATAATGAACGGTTACCTCAGAAACGTGGTCCGTCTGAGTCGGCTGATATTAGGGGCGCTCAATTATGAAGTTCGTTTTGTATTGGTGTATTTCGGTAGCCAAATCTTTGGGTAATCTTCGATGAGCAACAAACTTGGAATTGAATGCACTGTGCTCGTTTCTGTTCGTGCACGACTTCATCCAGAAATCAAAGCGGGGTCTAAATTCAAACTCCTGCCGTTCGTTAGTGTTTGATTTCGATGACGGCCTGCCTGCGGAAAAATGAGCAGGCCAGCCTAAATTTGATCATGGCTGAAAAAGGAATGGGAGAGCATGGAGGTCTTCGCATTCAAAGTGCAAGTTGAAGACTTTGATGAAGATTGTTATAGCGTAACGCCACCACTACAAGCAATGAGATACATATCCTGGAATTTCAATCTTCACGATGAACCGAACTTGGATTAGACCATTGAAGCGATAGCCTTTTATATATGCAAGGATTGAATGTCATTCGACCCTACCAGGGAGTAAAATTGGAGTCATCTTCTTTCGAATCGTCCATATCAAACAGACGCTCGGTCTCAAAACATTCCTCTGAGTGAGGGGCATATTTTGTCGAAGAAGACTCGTCCTCTGCATCTGAATCCAATCTTGATTACTGTCTTCTTCCGAACTTGGCTTGTCCAGTACCATTAAGTCCTCTCTGTCAATTCCATCCTCGCAGATAACCTCAATGTTCTCTACGACGGATTGGAGCCACACAATGACGGTATTGACAGATATTCCATAATTTTAGCTGCCTCCAACGATGTGCAGCGTGTGGAGCTTGGACCCTAGCGAGACACGGAAGCAATGTCTCTACAGCAAGGACCTTTCCCTCGTCAAATTTCCACCCTTCCAGAATCAGCGTACGAAGGGAGCGGAGGCTCAACCGCTCCTTTGGTGATGTCGATTGGGGATTGTTGCCGAGATCAGAGGTATTGTCACCCATTTGAAAGATTCAATTGTCTTGGTTAGCATTGGCAATGCAGATGGTGGACAGAGAAGCCAGGTGGACCAAGGCAATACAGAACGAGTCCCGCCTGTGAGTCGTTCTAGGGTCTCCGTCCCGCCATTAAATAGATAGGTATACCAGATCCATTAGATGAAGAGACGCGAAAAGTTTCCGGAACAACGTGTTATTATCTGAACACGGGGAAAGCTTAAACGAGGTTTTTGGCTCGCACATAATGGACTGCGTTGGAACTGGAATATCTTTACGATCATCCAGGAAGAGAATCAATCAAGTGAAAGAACTTAATTGCCTGGATCGATATCCCGCGAATGAGGTCCATGCTATCCTCAATCACTCTCGCATGGTGAATCGCACGGGTCGTGGCTGACCCGCGGGTCACGGGTAAGGGTACATACGGGTATGGGTACGGGTTGAGGTTCATATACCCTTGGACCCGCGGGTACTCAAAGATAGACGAGGCATCATGACATCAGGTTTAGCGCTTATAGTGGAACGTTTGAAGGCTATTAGCATTAGAATCGTAGAGATCTTGATCTGATGATGTGGGTCATTCATGTATAAACATGCTGTTCACCGCAAAAAACTAGTCACTCCTTATTTATTTTGCTCAAACAAGACAGAATTCTTAAAAGTAATGAATGTAGTTGGTGCAAATGACTATATAATAATTCTATTGTGATTCCAACGTCAACTCGACACCACTTCAAAATTCTTGAGCAGCTTAATCTCTCAGCTCAGATTCAAGTCAGGTCTTGTTAGAACAGCAGACTTTCTGCTTCTCAACGTCCTGAGATTGGAAAGAGCAGGGCAGTCATCATTATTGAGTAGTTTAAAATTACTAGATTGCTGTACTACTATTTCAATATAATCACTGTATGCCTACTACCCGCGCGTTGGGGTCCTGGTACCCGAGGGTTACCCGTGCAATTCACTACTCTCGCAAGACGAGGAAGGCTCTCGGTGTGGCACAAGTGGATTCGATGATTGGTCCAGCCATGTTGTGACGTCGTTATGAGTAAGCGCACCCTTCTGGAGCACGGATGCTTTATGTGTTCCTACATGGGAGAGAAATTGAGGCAAGGAATAGAAGCGAAGCTCTAGCAACGAGAGGCGTGGAAGGTAGAGCGTTTCCCAGTCCCCGTATGCATTTTCATACCCATGGAATGCTTCTCCAAATACAAGGATCTCGAGTTCGAGTGTGTCGCTAACAGGTGGCCGATGATGGGTGTGTGCGATACATCTGATTTAACCAATTTCAAAGACTTAAGCGTTTCAGATGAAAATGTCGGCGGCAGCCTGCAATCCCGTAGGTCCAGCACACAAAGCCGGGGTGCGTCCCCCGAAAAAAGAGGTCCACGGAGGACTGGTGCCGCCCCTGAAATTTCACCCTGGATTTGTACAGATTCAAGAATCGGGGCGGCAGTTTGCAATAACGATGAATGCTTAGATATGGAGCTTATTCTTGTTCTATATCCGGTGTCTGCAAGAACTCCAACGTGGTGCATCTGACACAGTACCGCCTCCATACACTGGCTCCGAGTAGTCTTGTCCCGGATGGTAGATGGAAAGAGGCGGTAAATGAGATCGGGAAATGAACGTCGACATCCGTTCCAAGATGACGTACTCCACAATTTAGGGCAACCGAGTGATGCCTGGCGCCACTGGGATGATACAAAAGACACCCGCAACCAAGGTCCGTGGTCGTCGGCGTGGTACATCAATTGAAGCGATTTGAAAACCCTCATCAGATCCTCTGAATGGAGGCGCGCGATCTAAAGCATGGAGCCGAGATAGACGGATCCTGATACATAGCAACTGGGAGGCATCTTCCAACTTCTTTCTTCACCTCGTGGGTTGATCGTGGAGAACTCAGGTTGTGTTGGCAATTTCCGACCCTCAGTTATCATAGAGAAAATAGGCAAATGATTATGTACTTTGATGTCGCTCTGCTACTCGCATACTGCTTCAGACTCTACGTTCGCTCATAGCCTCTACTGACATTGCACCCTCGCCTCTGACTCTGAACCAGCTTCTCCTTGTAGCCCCAACCTCCAAGCTACTCCCTGCTCTGTCCTCAACTGATTTCACTGCCTCTCCCTACTTGCTGCAGCCGCTCCGAGCAGAAGAATTTCAAATCAGCGTATGGTCGGATCCATCAAACGAAACAGACGACCAATCTTTTTGTCTTCTGAGGGGGGAAGTCTATGTTCAGTCGTGCATGATACCGAGGCATCGTGTCGTACTAATGCTCCTCTTTGGATAGCCTGCATCAGTCTGACTACGCAATATTCTTTAATAATTGTGCAAAAGAACGCTTCCGCCTACTACAGCTCTTTTCATACCGTTAGACCTTGCCGACTACTGATGGAAGTCGCAACTGTCGGTGTTGCTGGTGCAGACGTTTGAGTTATACAATGTGAGTTTTTTTTGTGAAATTTTTTATTTCAGGAAAGCCTTCAATTATAACTGTAATGCAACGAATTCATCATGCAGAAATAAACTGTGACAAAAACCTTTTCACAGGCGTTGAAAAGGCTAATTTTGATGTGCAAATTTTCGAAGTTCGCCAGCGCCAACTTGAAATTTTTGCCGTTACGATGCTCTTTTTTAAGTTCCATTAACTGTCCAACATTCGGCTGCCAGATGTAAATAAAAGCGCCTTGATTCTCACAGTCCATGTACTTATTCGAATCTACGCAAGGCGCGATTTCGCGCTTTGGATGGTGGACTCGAAGTACGAAGCCACCAAGCCTTAGGGTTGGTGTCGGGTATGAGCACAAAGGTATAACCCACGTCTCGCTAGATGAATGTTTCTAATTTCGTTAGGTCTAGGCGTCGCCTGTCTGGGATAACCTGCGTCAGTTTGACAATGCACTTCGTTTTGAATGTGCCCGGCAACCGTCGGACCACCATATATTGCGATCTCCACGGCATTGACCAAATATCGGGTGTTGCGTTAAATATGTGGGATTCCGAGCCTATGGATAGTGCTTGACATGGACAACTGGCATGGTGTATTATTCATCAAGCTTATTTATAACTTTTGCTGAATAGGCTCATAGGGTTCACTGGTAGACTTTGACTCAAAGTCTACCAGAGTCTATGACACAGAGGTTATACCATATGCCGCCCTTCAGGTAAGATCATTACCTACATACCCACAGCACCTCGTAATTTATTCTGAGTGACACATATTGGTACAGGTCAGAGGAATTCTGCTGTGCTTATGGCATACAGACAACGATGGAAGGGAGACTCATGAGGATCTCGTGATCATGAACCGCGCATGGCTGTCAACGGCCACTCGACCCCTACATTAAGACAGCTAGACAGGGGTATGTACATAATCCGCCCAAGTCGATAGTTGCCGACGCCGACTCTATTAACTGTATATATAAGACTGATAAAAGCAGGCCCAGGGAACACTTTTCATCCGCCTTCATAATCATTAAGACTCAAAATGAAAGTTTTGGCTGTAATCACCACCCTGGCTTGCGCCGCCTCTGCTATGGCGCAGGGTCTTACCATTGGTGCTCCTTCTCCCGGCCAGCGTATCCCCCTTGAGCGCCCGTTCATCGTCCAGATTATCAAAAATGTTCTCCGGTTCCTTCTCCCCGGTACAAATACACTTATATTGACTGTGCATATATAGCCACACATAATCTCCTCCATTGAAGTCGCTCTCACCATCGGCATCATCCCCTGCCCCTCCTCCTCTGGGTGCCCTGACCCCTCAGCCGTCGGCACAGTCCTGTACAAAGGCCCTTACAACCCCAAGCTCCATGGGCGAGGTGGGACGTACCAGAATTTTACGGTCACAGTTCCATTCAACGAGCAGTTGATTGGCCAGTCGCAGATCACTGTGAATCGATTCTTCTTGATTGGGGTCAGTACTTCTCTTCTCCATCAATCTTAACGGGAATGAGTCGTTGATTGAATTGTATTCGTTGGTTCTTAGGCACAGAATGGAGCGGTGCTTTCGTCGCAAGGGGTGCAGGTTAGAATGTTCTCTCTTTGAAGAATCAGCCCATTCGTTCACTCTCAGTGTCCAATATTCAACTCCATCGATCCTGATTTTCCATGGCCCTGTAGTTCGAGTGTATTGTATTATATGAAACGCTTCGTGGACAATGTGAACTGCACTTCTTGTTGCTGCTGAAAGGTTAAGAGGCAGCAAAGGATGATGTGTAATATGTCATTGTACATGGGTTACAGGTTATTGGGATAGGAAAGACCAAGTCTGAAAGTGTGATATAAATGTCGCCACACGCAGCCAGGGTAACTGGATGCACTGAAACATGTAGGGATATTGCAGAAGCCGCGTAACGCGTCGAGCAAAACTCTCTTTCCCCTAACTACCCTCAATACCAAACCCGCCACTGCGCCCATAACTCAAATCAAGGAGCGAGTAGGCATTCTGGTCCGCAATAGCCTAGAAGAAAGCTTCAAAAGACAATTGAGGCGTTGGAAACGCACTACCACAATAAGCCAAATCCCTCTGAGACACTGCGATCGCCACAATGTCTCAACATAAGGCATCTAAAAAATGTAGGAGACACCTCAATCATATACTCACAACACGACTTCAACGTCTCCGTTCCTGCCAAAAGTCGAATGCAAAACGCAAGCATATAGACGCGTAACAGCGTGACAAAAGGTTCAAAAGGAGAGTGTATAATGGGAAAAGGAGGCCAGAAACTCTAGGTCAAACTCGGTACAAATGGCCCGTGATATTAATCCACAGATCAGTATTTCACTTAAGAATCAACTCTTCCATAGATCAGCATTTGCCTCAATGTAGTCCACAAGGCGGGTCGTTCCAATGACCTTCCCTTCCAACGGTTCTTTGAACAAAGCATACTCACTGCCATTCGCAGTAAGCTGCTCCACCGCGACCATGAATTTCGCAGCAGGTTCTGGTGCTCCAAACGTTCTCCAGAAATCAACTCCCTGCTCCTCTGTCAGACGAGTGTGTCCGATTTCCCGGCCTAGAATTTTACTGAAGATAGCGGCAACCTTTATATGAAATATCGTCAACGATAACGTTTGTACCCATTTTCATCATACGTCACACCTCGTCGTGAGTATACGCGTCCGGGCCAAGAACGATATGCTCAATGTTGTGGCTTTTTTCATCTACCAGCGCCTGGTATACCAATTCAGACACATCATCCACAGCAATATATGGGACACGGCCGTTGCCCATCGTTGTTGGGATGCTGTTACTCTCACAAATGGATTTGGGGTAGAGTAACGCCAGGTTCTCTGTCAGATTCGTCAGATGACATTGGTTGATGAATAGTGAGCAAGAGGAATACTTACCCATGAACCATGTTGGGCGTAATACTGACCAATCAACGCCCCTGTTCTCTAGGTACTCATGGACTTTCCCCATCGGAGTTTCACCGCGCTTGTGAAGAGTCGAGCTGAGGAACACGAAGCGCTTGACGCCTTTGGAGATGGAAAGCTCGACGAAAGGTCTGACCACATCCAGGACGGTCTCCGTCTTGGGACGATCAAAAGTGTTGGGGAAGACCAGATAGACGCGATCAATGGTTTTGTCGAGGACGAATGGGTTTTCAAAAGTGGTAGGATCGAACCAATCAAAAGCAACACCCTTGTATGGCGATGGGGCCTTTCCCGAACGGTTGGCCAGCAGCACTGAATGACCGGCTTCTTGTAGGCGACGCGCGGTGGGCAGAGCGGTCTTCCCTGTGCCACCAGTGAGCAGGATTGTCATGGATGTGTACTTAGGGTGATTCTTGTTGTGGAATGTCTTTGACGCCGAGTTTTTATAAGTAATCAGGCCCAACGTTAAACGTCCATGAGCACGACAAAATCACAAATCACTACCCCTGAGGCCTGAGACTGAGATGGTTTCAACTTCATTAACCATGGTCAGGGTGGCCTGAAGGTTATAGTAAAAAATATGTCTAATGACGATAGCGGGAGTCTCCCAAGGAGATTGGTACCAATGATAGTGCCTGATATGCGACGGGCGTGCTACAGGTCAAGGGGTAATTCCGAAACGTCCGTCAGAAAATTATTGCTTCCACCTATAGCTTCAATGCAGACGTAGGGCGGCATACAAGGACACATATACGCCTGGTAAAGAGGTAGAGTGATAATCATGAATTGAGGAGGCAGAGTGGGTATGTCGCAGAAGTTGTCTGATGTAATGTGAGCCAAAGCGGTTGCACCACCCTTTGTCCACAACCTCTCCACTGACATCCGATGCGCGTCTATAAAATCCTCACGCTTTATCCTTTTCCTCCCTTTGGTCTTGTCATCTGTATGTGGCCGCGACACGCAAAGCAATATTGTGCTGCCATAAGTCCGCTTGGCTGGCCATAGCACACCGGCGGCGTATTGGGTGGCCTTCCACCGCGTGGTCAACCTTCTTATAAGCAGAAGATTCTTGATAGTACTATCAGAAATCATCACTTTTATCTCAGCATCCTCAATGATGCCGCGCACATCTAAGTCACCACCTGCGACGCTTTCCTTGTCTTCTTCCTCCTTTAACACCTCCTCTAACATGAAGATCCCTCGCCCTCCCAACTCCTTCATCCTATACCGCTCTCACACTATGCGTACCCTCCCTCCCATTGCTTCTGGACAGACGCGGCACCAGAACGACGTCTCAAAGTTGATCGGGGAGATGTGGCGTACCGAGTCGGAGGATGTGAAGAATTATTGGGAGGAGTGCGCCAAAGAGAAGAAGAGGGAGTAGGATAGGGTGTATCCAGGGTATGTATATAAATCTAGGTCACGCGTGGGGGAGACCAAGCCTGTAAGGAAGACAGGAAAGATGCAGGGCAAGTAGAGGACTAGAACGATGGGGGAGATGCAGCAGGGTGATCCAGAGGTTATGTATTTGATCCAGGTTTGTCCCGTAGCGTTTTGTCCAACATCTGAGTATAGTTCTGATTGAACCATGGAGGAATATCTGGCTTCGATCCACGCTGGCCATCTTCACCCTGATGAGGTATCCGTTGATATCACAAACTATGTGCAGCCTGGGCCTTTCAAGTTAGCTTCCTCGTCATACACGATGC
>JABCKO010008025.1:0-23489 GCA_018855915.1 Tephrocybe sp. NHM501043
CGATATTCTGGCTTGCTATATTGTCTTGTTTCAGTGTTATTTTCTGGCCACTTATTGTGATCGGAAGCTTTGTACATACATATATATGAATGTTCAGTGAGCAAGACAGCCTCCCTCCTCTCGTCTCCATTCTCAATCCAAATCTTAAGCAGCACTCGTCAATCTATTCAGATCTACCCACGAAACCGTTCAGGCTCATCCCATACGAAGTTTCTCGCCCAAAGAACCTTTAAGAATGACATTGTTATACCTTGTAATCATCTACAAGTAATGACATCATCTGCTGGGAACATGCTTTTGCTTGTTCTACGAGATTACCACATGAAGAACATGTCTTCTGACAACCATGCCGAGGTTACCCCTCGCGGTCCGGTCATCGGCAGCAATGCGATGGAGCTGATAAAAACTCGTTCTCGAAAGCTATTCAATTCTGTCACCCCACACCTGCTGCGTGAAAGTAGTTGCTGATCATGGTCAAGTTTTCCAATGGCATGTGGTGGAATGCGGATGGGGTCATCATCGATTGGGCAGTGGAAGCTGTGAAAGCGGAGGCTTTGAACGGAAGTATTCGATGCGTCGCTGTAAGTGCACTGGTCTTAACAAGGAAAGCAGATCGTGTATCTGATGCTCGGGAAAGACCAGTAAACACATCAACCATCGTGGAGATACTCTGAACACCCCCACCTTGACAGTGGGATGCTCATCGCCGACGTCAGATGTTCTTCTACTCACTGGCTACCATTGGAAAGGCTCAAAGGAAACTACCCGAGGCCCACACTACGAGCTCTTCCCTGGTGTCGATCATCAACGCCTGGTGTGTACAGGCTCGTTTTGTTGGCCTGAGTAGTGCTGAGATGTTGATTAAGAGTGCCAATCGGCAAGACTCCTTGTCTACCAGCAAGACGGACACGGAGCTGAAGATTACGACCAAGTCCTTATCGGCTACCATTGATACGCGACCGTCCTCGTTCAGTATCGACATCAAGTCCCATGGCGTCAAGAACCCCATGATCGCCTCACCCGGCCCCGATCACCTTTTGACGAAATTGGGTTGGCGATCAGTCGGATATGTCAAGAAAGACACAAGTGCTGTCCTTCCCAGTCTATCCCTTGCAAACCCCGAAAAGGGCGAACGATGGTTCACCATGCAGTTTCAACTCTCGGTCGGGGAGAAGATATATGGGTTAGGAGAGAGGTTCGGGCCTTTCGTGAAGAATGGACAAGTGAGCACATGGCCTAAGGTTTGTTTGTGTGCTCGACTAACGTGGTCTTCAGGCCGTTGATATGTGGAACGAGGACGGTGGCACCTCTTCTGAGAAGACTTACAAGAACGTTCCGTTCTTCATGAGTTCTCGCGGATATGGAGTGTTCATTCCATACTCCGGATTTGTAACTTTCGAAGTTCAAAGCGAAAGTAAGCTTGATTTTTGCACAGTTTGAGTTTTGGGTCTGACATTATCCCAGGAACGACTAGGGTCAATATTGCCGTGCCGTCTGAGTCTTTGTCTGCGTATATCATACACGGACCTTCACCAGCCGACATAATCAAGCGGTATACCCTCCTGACTGGTCGTCCCGCGCTCCCTCCACCCTGGTCATTTGGGCTATGGCTGTCAACATCCTTCACGACCAGCTATGACGAAAACACTGTTACCAAATTCCTCGAAGGAATGGACAAGAGGGAGATTCCGGTTGGAGTGTTCCATTTCGACTGCTTCTGGCAGAAGGGATTCCAGTGGTGCGACTACGAGTTCGATGAGGTCAACTTCCCAGACCCCAAAGGACAGCTAGCAAGGCTGAAGGAGAAAGGATACAACGTGAGTTATACTTTGCTTCTGATTTTCACCTTCCTATCCTGACTGTTACCCCTTAGATCTCTGTTTGGCTTAACCCGTACATTGCTCAAGAAAGCAAGATATTTGACGAGGGCGCGAAGAATGGCTACTTCATTCAGAAGTCAGATGGGAGCGTTTGGCAACACGATTTTTGGGTATGTGGCCACAACTCGCCGAAGTTCTGACCCTTATATGGTTATTGCCTTCATCTTCAGCAAGCTGGAATGGCAATCATCGACTTCACCAACCCTGCCGCATGCAGGTGGTATGAATCCAAATTGGAAGTCCTGATTGATCTTGGTGTTGATTGCTTCAAGGTAGCGCACGTACATCTCCCGCCTTACGACCTTCCCTTGACCACGTCTGACCTTAGACTGATTTCGGCGAACGCATCCCGACGGGTAATACAGTATACCATGATGGTTCTAGTCCCGAGAAAATGCATAACTATTATGCATTCTTATATAACAAGGTCACGTTCGACATCATCGAGAAAAGGCTCGGGAAGAACCAAGCGATCGTTTTTGCGCGATCTACTACTGCTGGTGGGCAGCGTTTCCCTGTACATTGGGGCGGTGACCCTATGTCGACTTTCGAGGCAATGGCTGAAACCTTGCGGGGTGGACTAAGCTTAGGGCTTTGTGGTTATGGATATTGGGCTCGTGAGTACTACTTATTGCCCATCTCCTCGCTAGTCACTCACCACTTTACTTTCGATAACTAGATGATATCGGTAAGGGAAAGCATTGACTTTCTGCATACTTCAATGGACGCTGATAAGCACTCTTGACAACTAGGCGGGTTCGAGGGCACTCCCGATCCCGCATTGTACAAGCGATGGTTTGCTTTCGGTTCTCTCTCCAGTCATTCAAGGCTGCATGGAAGTGGGAGCTATCGAGTAAGCCTACCCCACATATGGCATTCTCCTCTCATCTGAAGATGCTCCATAGGTTCCGTGGCTCATTGATGAATCCGGTGAAGCAGACAATGTCTTGAAGCGTTTCATGGACCTGAAATTGAGCCTAATGCCGTATCTTTATGCTACCGCGATTAAGACTCACGAGACTGGCGTACCCATGATGCGACCCCTATTCGTCGAATTCCCTGAGGACCCTTTCGTATGGAATGTTGACACCCAGTACATGCTCGGAGCCAATCTCATGGTCGTTCCTGTCTTCAGTGCTGAAGGGACCGTGCAGTACTATGTTCCCAGCGGAAGCTGGTTTGGTCTCTTGGATGGAAAGCTACGACAAGGCCCAGGCTTTGTGACGGAAACGCACAATTTTTCGAGCCTCCCACTTCTGCTTCGACCTGGTGCAGCGATTGTTACTCGCAATGACGTACCGAAAGGAGCACAAGGCCGCAAACATGCGGTCTACGACTATTCTGAAGAAGTTGTTGTCGTCGTCAACCTGGCCAGTGGACTTGATGTCGACCTTGTTGTCGATGTACCAGATAGTCACAACCTGGGAACTTTTTCAGCCTCTCTCACAATCAAAGGCAACGAAAAGAAAGGTACCGTTGAGGTTGTCAAGGGCGCTCTTAAGGGAAGATGGTCAGTGAAGAAAGTGAAAAGCGACAGCAGCTATGACTTGGAAGTTGCGGTATACGGAGCAAAACAACTGGCTTGGTAAATGCATGTAACGTAACTCACAACGAACCAGGACTCTTGTCGAACAGCGTGACTGAGAAGCTCACTTTGATCGGCGACAAATGTACAAAGGAGGCGTAGCATAACCTGGTGGGGACTTGTCTACTTGTCACGATTTCTGAGACGTGCCCAAAATGCAAATGTGACAAGATCCCATGTGACGTTGAATTTGGACTCCTCTTCGTTACCTACCAGCAACCACCACCTTGACAAATTTCCAATATCTTTTACGGTATCCGGAAATGGCCGCGCCCAGTTCGAATGCCTCTATACAGCGCGTCTTCTTACTGTTTACGATGAAACCCATCGCGGCATTTGGCACTCTACTTCTTGCTTCACAAGCATGCGAACTTTTCCAATCTCTTGGCATACCGAGAACACCACAAGAACACTGCCGATGCTAGGACGCAGATCTCCCTCACGTTGATTGGAGGTAGCATGGAGGCGCTTGGGACCACATACCTCCCTTTCCTTCTCAAATACAGGACAAATCAAAGGGTTCGGGTTGTGCTACATACCTATGTTGTCCCAAGGCTTTTGATGGGTATGTTTTTGGGTATGTCAACAAGCTTTGACATTGAAACTCGGTATGCGCGTGGCGGCCCGACCTTTACTGGAACTTTCGGAGAACAGTCATACCATTTTCCGGGAATCCCTTTCTGAGACCGAAAAATGTGAAGGGTGATCGGTCTATCTACGATAATTTTACGAAACTTCTAATGTAATTTGCATTTTAGATCCCTGCAAGAACTCTTCATGTCACCGGTGCATACAGTTGTTTGACTTGTAACTTCATATCAATAGACTGGTGACCAGTCTACTTCCGAGATTAATCATTTCTATTGAACGATCCTCTATATTTTGATTTGACTTGTGCTCACCAAAAAGAAAGAGAAAGAGCCCCGAATTTCGATCCACATTTTGATGGCTATATTTGATCAAAGAGCAGGCACGCTTGCTCGGATGAAGAGTTGAAGGCATCATGAAACGCTATGCCAGCCACGTCTCATTCTTCCCCCAGATGTCGCCATCATTGATGGTTGCTTCAAAGTTGATGTCCTGGAATTGTGTATCACGTGAAAATCATGCTACGCGTTTGCATCATCACGATTCACGTTCAACTCTCTCTGTCGATGCTCTCGCAAGTCTCTTTCGCTTCGCAATGCCCGCTGAATTTGCAAAGATGACTTAAAATCCGGGCCAATAGTTTGCAAGTGAGTCAACTTGTCTCTACGTGCATGTATTGTCTAGTGGACATGAGCAATGCGGCGAGAATCGTTCAATTATTTTGCTGCCACATGCTCAGTCCTCTAGCCAGCGGCGTCGTGCCTCTTATCCGGCCCGTATGGTCGAATCTATCAGCGCGGATGCCTTCCTCTCTCCATCTCTGCTGCTCCCATACCTGCCCTGCACTTTTCCGACATCACCCTACATTAAAGCAACCTCAAGCAGACGAATTGTGATTCAGGTGTCAGGACTCCGTGGCTTCGTGTTCCCTCCACGCTGACGTGTACGTACTGGCTCGTTCAAACCTCAAACCAACAGTCGCCTAACACCATATTCTCCGTAAGTACATAAGGTCAAATATAGTATGTGTTCACTTGCCGAGCGCAAATCAAGGTCGATCAATCAGCTGAAAGTGGTCCGAAAATGGTATCCAGAACCACAGTGCTGAGTGGGCCAAAGTAATTCAGGGTTTTGTGGGAAGTACATAGGTGCAAGGAGGAAGGTGCGATTATCTGTACATCTGAGAGCCTGATGATCCAAGTTATACAAAGATTGCAAATTTAAAATCGTCGTGGCTTCGCCAATACATGTTGTTCCCTGATGTGATATGCCCTGCATACACTTGAACTGCTTTTGCACGGTTTAATACCGGATCTGCTGCAGTTATTCCCTGATCACATCGAAACTGCGTGCAAGTCCGATGGTCGTTGGTGTCGCGCCATCGCTGCTAGGCCTTAAGTGGAGCAATCATCTTCCCCTCGGAAGTTGCGAACGGTAGGAATGCAAGGAGTTTGTTGAATAGATAGCCTATGGTGGTAGGCAAATGGTAAGTTGTCACCTTGGCGTCCAGAGGGCTGCTGCATGACGGTCATGGACGGATATCTATGGCGGTCATGGACGGATACAACAAGGCTATAAAGCAGTCATTCCCTTGGTACTCTTCATTCCCCACTTCTCACCCAAACAGCAGGACTGTAAGGGTTCAACGTGCATCTTCCATCCACCTCACAGTCTTTCACTTTACCAGCTGCGCTGTAAAGATAGTTGGCCTCCGCAGTGCGTTTGTTTGCTGCTATGCCCGCTATTTGTCTCTTCGTACTCTTCGCATGCCTTCACTCTGTCGTCGCCCAAAATTTGCTTCACAAATGCGGCGGTCTGGCTCCAGCTCAGTATATCATTGGACTGAAGCGCGAAGTCAATATGGCAGCTTTCATCCAAAAGGCAGGTATCACACCGACAGAACAATTTGACTTTATCAATTCCTTCTCCGGTGAGCAAAATTCAGGTGCCTGGAAGTTATGTTCTAGAGCTAAATGCCAGACGTAATCAAGTCAAACTTTCGCAAAATCAGATCAACACCTTGTGCAACGACCCTACTGGCCAGATCTTGTCTATTACCGGGCCCAGCATTGCGTACCCTGATGCTCCCCTTGGCCATATACCTAATGGAATGGTCACTCAGTAAGGGTTCACTTCTACCCGCCGTTGATGGTGATTTCAAGGTGCTATTTTGCAGAAATGACGCGACCTGGGGTCTTCATCGCCTGAAAGTCCAAAAGAGGATACCATCGACTCTGGGGGGGAAGGTATTGGAGTAAGTTATGATATGGAACTAAGAATACTACAGAAACTGATATAGGCATTGCCAGCTCGCAGTTGGACTTCTTGCACGATGCTGAGGCTGGTAAAGGGGTGGACATTTATATTGTTGGCAAGTTTTCTTCTCCCTTCAACTGTGATCTGCAGTAATCGATTCAATGTGTCCCGGATTCAGATACGGGTGAGTCGTGGTTAACTACCACAACCGTGATCAATCTATGCCTAACCTCTACAACTCAAGGTGTATTCGTCAAGCATGTAAGACCCCCCACAAATGTCGTGGTTATGATACGTAAACCTAATCAGGCTTAATGTAGTCTGACTTTGGTGATCGTGCACGCTGGGGAGGATCTTTTGCTACAGGGGACAAAGAAAAAGACAAACTGGACACTAACGATATCGCGCCTAAAGGCCATGGAACTCACGTCGCGTTGGTGGTTGTTTTAGTTGGAGCAGCTTGTCACTCTAACTAACAATATCAACCCTTAGGGGAACTGCGGCGGGCACCAGATGGGGGGTCGCAAAGAGCGCCAATATCATTGCAGTCAAGGTTTTTCGAACAAAGTGAGTATTACTATTCAGTGTGTGTATTTTCGTGTAACTACTGACAAAGTTGCTTCATCGGGGAAAGGGAATTCACCACGTGAGTTCCCGGTACTCATTTCCTTTGCCTCCCGGCTGACTGACAAATCGATGATTAGAGACGGTACCGCTGTGTGAGCTGAACACTAATGCTACATCACTATTTACGACTGACGGATGCTTTCGTAAACAAGTGTGCGAGGCTTGCAGTTTATCTACGATGAATACCGAAAGTCAAAAAGACGTTCTGTGGTTAACATGTCGTTTGGGTTTAAGTCGGTTGTTCCTGCAGTTGATCAGGCCATTAAAAAGGTATAGTGACACTGGCATTCTGTAGTCTTGTACAAAATCTAACGAAATTATCGTTCAAGCTCGTCGACTCAGGGATTCACGTAGTTGTAAGTGGAATCATCATCTTTTGCCGTCCTGACTGAACGGGTTGACATCACATATAGGTGTCAGCTGGGAACAACGGGAAATACATGGTTGAATCCTTCACCCCTTCGTATCTTCCCTATGTCATTACTGTTGGAGCTACAACCGTTTCCGATAGGCGTGAGGTTTCATCTAATTGGGGTCCAGCAATCGACATATGGGCCCCAGGAAGTGGAATATGGAGTGCAGCACTCGATGATGTGAGCCGGTCATGGAACCCTAGCATTTCACGCAAATTATTTAGTTGGCTGACTTGCGCTTTTCAATCAACAAGCCCAAGAAGCCACGTGAATCTCGCATGCGGAGTCAAGCAAAAACTGGCACATCCATGGTCAGTGACGCTATTCTGGCCTTTGTTTATGGTCTTAGAACAAATTCAGGCAGCACCACATGTAACAGGGATAATAGCAACACTGCTATCTCGACGAGAAACTATGCATCTGGGGCCTGCGGAGATGGCTGCAGAGATTAAAAAGTTGGCCCTAAGAGATGTTCTACAATTCCCGGGCATTCGTAAGCTGTTCAACTATTTAAAACCTGAATTTTGGGCTGAATACAGAGGGTAGCTGATGATCAATTCAAGAGGACAAACCTTCTAGCCCGCCTTCCAGACAAGGTTATGGGAAGCAAGTAGAAACGTTCTCTTTTGTGCGGTAGATCTCGGCTCAGCATTATGAAAGCCATTTGCCCATGATCACTGTATTCATTACAATAAGAATATTGGACGGTCTTTATGGGGTGTCTGGTCCTGTCTTGTCACGATCCTGTTTTCGAGTTTTGAACTTTTCGTGCGCGCGCAAAAACGGCTGTCCAAGTTGCGTTTCTTCCTCATTGCCAGATAGACTGACTCGGCAGCCATACGGTAAAAGCTCCAACAACATAGCCGCGGCGCTATTGATATCCACAAAAGGACCGCAAGCAAATGATTTCCCAAGGTGGAGGTCTTGCAGCTCGTAAAACGGTACGAAATCAAGCGGTAAAGGATCACATAGTGCGGCTGTGTTCACGAGAACCCCGGAGTCGACAAGTCTCGGACAGTGGTGCGCAAACAGCGAGAGATCTTTCAGTGTGAGAGTTCCCATTGAGTGCGTCGCTGAGGACCACAGATCCAAAGTCTTGATCATAAGAATGGACTGAGCAAAAAGTTCTTCAACTCCTTGGAATCGTCGATCAGCGGATAATTGGATTATAACCGCAATCGAGTGAGACTACAGGGGGAAAATGCCTGAATTTTTGGGAAGCTGTGTGGCATTTCGGACACGTTTCGCGTAGTAGCATAAGCTCTACAACCTTTTTTGGCATCTGGCGCCGATTTTTCGATATGCCATACCCGTTCCAACGCCTTAACTACATTGGCTAACTTCGATTGTCAGAGACTGGATGTGGAACGGGACGTTGTCGACATCCAAAAGTTGGGAGAGTTGATATGGGCAATCCGATACAGTCAGAGCAGCGAGTAGGGAAAAGGCCTCGGGATAGATTCGGAACGACGGACCTTGTCTCGGAAATAAAACGCAGGGCAGACACAATGGATTGGTCCATTAGATCTTGTTCGAAGTCTTGTTGCATGTTGAGATTGTAAACAAGGCTGGAGAACTGATAAAAGTATTCCCAATCTATATTTTGGAGTATCTAGGGGTGTCATCATTGCTAGCTCGAGTTGACATGTCTCATTCACCATCAAAGGCTCACTGGTGCCAAAAGTAGATGGTATGAGCATCTTCAGTAAGCCTATCAGGCCTGCATTCCAAATCTTCCCAACCTCCCTCGCCCTCCTTTCAATCCTCTCCACAACTACCTATCTCCTTCAATTCCTTATCCTTCCCCACCTGCCGCGCCTTATTCGCCAGAGCTCCCACCCTTACCTGATCCATTTGTAGTCTTTGCCTCATCAGTCACTCGTACATTCTTCACGTTAAACATTGCAGAGTTTCATCTCGTCTCTTACTCATGTTTGCTGAGCTGTGCAAAACACTCTTTTGAGGAATATGATGTTGGTTTGAATCTTTTGGGTGATACTTTCCTTGCAATAATGCCTTCGCTGAGCTCTGACTGCTCCTGCCGTTTATTCACTGGCGCCTATGAAGATTGGAGCTTCATCTACAGCGTCAGGACGACGTTCCGGAACCCAAGATGCATCGGTCACACAGCATGAAATCATTTGCATTTCAAATCCGCCATCACTTTCAAGATTCTTACAGCTGTTTGCATTGAACATGGCAGTTGCCGAAATCTGTCTTCAATTCTAAATTTCATGACTTAGCCAAATAAAACACTCACCTTCAAGTTGAACACATGCCGTTTCGAAAAATCAGTGGCGACGTTAAGGTTATTGACTGTTGCCGTATATCCGAACAAACATTCTATAGAATTTTGAAGCTCTGGCGCAAAACTGGAGATGTTGTACCCCAAACCATAGCATCCAAGGACGTGTCCGTAACCTTGCACAAGACATCCAATACCTCTTACAGCTTATAAGTCAAAACCTTCAATATCGGGGTCATATTGCAAAGAAGGCCATCTAGTATGACAGACTTCAACTTTTTGGCAGGACGAGCCATGTTGACAACGTAGGTAAAGAAAAGAAGAAAACAACGAAGTCCAAATATTTGGAATTAATTAAAAACTGCCAGGGACTGCCATCATTTCTGCAAACGGCTGTAAGTCTCAACCAATGAGATTTATTCTGTCTTGCCTACTCGACAATACACGTTTAATGGTTGAATGTATCCTGATCTATTGAACCTGGCCCATAACTGGACCAAGGATAGGTCGCCTTGTTAGATTCCAGACAGAAGATCCAGGCAAAGCAAGAGATTCAATGGGTCTCGATGGCACGTCTACGCAACATTGTACAAATATATGTAAACATACTGTACAAGTTATACGTTGCGCAAATCATGTCGCGTATCACGATTGACACGCGCACTCGCTAAGTCCAACGCGCCTATCAACCAGGTCTCACATCACCCCCTGGTCGGGTTCGTCCATCCCAATTAGTTACTCCCTCACTATCCAGTCAATACAGCACGTAGATCCCTCATCTACTGAACCAGTTCAAATTTTCCAAACACGCTAATGAATCACTGATACCGGGATAGACACTGCATAAAAGATATGTATTGATGAGGTACATGGCCAGCAGCCTCAAAATCTGGTCACAAGGAACCTATTCGGGGTATTCGGCAGTCTGAAGAGTTACACCCAGTTTCCATCATGATTACCCTAAGCAGCCGTGGCGACGCGTCGAGGGCAACCGCGACGGCAGAAAGCTCTTTCATGCTGCGGTGACGTAGCCCTTGCTTGCATGATACATATATAAGGTAAACGAAAGGTATTTCCCAGAAAACATTCCATACAATGTCTCTCAAAGCCATTCCCACTCGCAGACTAGGAAAAGATGGGCCAATCGTCAGTGCTATCGGCTTAGGGACCATGGGTAAGTGTTGTTATAGCATCATCCACTGTCGGCATCGCTGACTTACCCGCATCTTTGATCAGGCATGGGCGCATTCTATGGCAAAACCGATGATAAAGAATCTATGGACGCATTAACCTATGCTGCTGATCGTGGAATGACGTTCTGGGACACGGCCTATATTTATGGCACCTGTGCGCCTACCTTGTGACGATACCTTTGAACTATCTAATCCCCCGATTCAGGCGAAAATCTCATTGGAAAATGGTTTACTGCAACTGGTCGTCGCTCGGAGATTTTTCTCGCCACAAAGTTCGGCGCTCAGGAACAAGGACCGACGAATTTTATCCCAAACAGCAAGCCATCCTACATTAAGAAAGCGCTCATGCGTTCTCTTGAGAATCTCAAGACGGACTATATCGATCTTTACTATCAACATATTGTCGATCCCGAGGTTCCCATCGAAATCGTGCTTGAGGCGTTGCGACCTTTCGTCGAGGAAGGTAAAATCAAGTGGATTGGTCTATCGGAGTGTAGCATCGACGTCTTGAAACGCGCAAAGGCTGTTAAAGGCGTCGGAGAGAAGGTCATCGCTGCCCAAATGGAATACAGCCCCTTCGAGCTGTACCTTGAGAAGACAGGTTTTGTAGCCGCCGCCAGAGAGACTGGAATATCAGTGGTTCCGTATGCACCACTTGGGCGTGGGCTGGTCACTGGCAGGCATGCATATTTTCTCCACAGTGTAGTGATTGTTTACCAACCTCTTCTGTCCAGGTTCAAATCTCCTGCCGATTTCCCCGACGATGATTATCGAAAATCCTTGCCTCGGTTTTCAGAAGAGAACTTCCCCAAGAACCTCGAGATTGTCAATAAGCTGCAGAATTTTGCTACCAAGTACAACGCCACCACCAGTCAGATCACTCTCGCCTGGATCCTTGCAGAACATCCCGACTGTACGCTCAAAGTGCATTCTCTCAAAGTTTTTATCTATACTTACGCGTATTGTCTCTCCTTAGTTGTCCCAATACCTGGTATTCGCCGCGTCGCTCGTGTCGAGGAAAATGCATGTGGAGCAGAGATTGTCCTTGAGCCTGAGGATGTCAAAGCCATCCGAGCTGTTATAGACTCTGCAGAGGTCGGTGGAGAGAGATATCCGATAGAGTACATGCCGAAGGGTGATTGTATCCCACTTTCTGGCTGGAAAGGAGAAAAATAGGGCAATTTAATCGTAGGATTTAGCTCTATTATCGATATTGGGGATGCATCTTCTGCGTGCATACATATGTACACCTCGACCCATCGTTTTAAGTTTACTTGACTGAGATGCCTACATATTGGCGTATCGGCCGTCAGTGACAAGTTACAGTCACCTAAATGGTGCCCCAGATTGCTAGTTTGCACTAATACCACCACCCACCATAGCAGACACACACATGCAGTACAATGAGTCAAATACTTACTATATGCGTCGGTCTCAAAATAATAGGACTATATAAGGCTTAAAGCAGCTGGCTTGTCGGCAGGATAGGGTATGTACGCAATATAGAGTTGGTTTTCGAGGATGGCTGTCCAGTTGTGAACTCAAAAGGTATGTGACGTCACCGTGACAACCTATCCCCTTGTCCTTTTCTAACACGTTCGGTGGCCGGTCAGTAACCTGAGTCCTTGAAGTTTGGCCACGAGATATTGGTTCGTTAGGAATATGCGATAAGTGACCCGAAGTCACTTGATATATTTCCATCATCATAAGCAGCCGTAGACCCGTAGCGACGCGTGGAGTGTAAATCAACGGAAGAAGACTCGCCCTCGAGGATACTACATCAACTAAGAGTCACAAATGCTTATAGATAAATGCTGCGGAAGCATATGATCATCGTTCCGTCCTCTTCGTCTCTGGGGAAAACCATATAAACCATGGTGTCAGGCCTCTGTCTAGATCAACGCCGTCATCATGGACTCCTCGCTCTACAAGACTGTCACGACGCGTCGAAGCTTCAAGTATAACTACTACCTCTCGGCTCCTACTTCAGGAAAACCCTTTCTTCTCTTCCTCCATGGCTTCCCAAGCACATCTTACGACTGGAGATATCAAGTGGACTTCTTCAAGGAACAAGGGTACGGTCTTATCGTTCCTGATATGCTTGGGTATGGTGGCACGGACAAGCCCACTGAACCCGCCGACTACCGAAGTCGCTTGATGGCCGAGGATATCGTAGATATTTTCGATGCAGAGAACGTTGACAAGGCAATCGCAATTGGGCATGACTGGTAAGTGCATTTGCTATACGATCCATGATAGGATGGTCGGGACTGTTTGTTGAGGTGCTATATGAATGCAGGGGCTGCGCTGTCGTTAGCCGATTTATAAACTTCTTCCCAGATCGATTCACTGGGTTTGCCTTTCTCGCTGTCGGATACATGCCTCCAAGTGATCTCAAGTTCGAGGATATGTCTGCCCAGGTATTTATCATTACAACAAGAGGAGCTGTTACTTCAATTGGATCACACTTTTATTAGATTTTGAAGATCGCCGGCTATGAACTGTCTGGATACTGGCGTTTCCTGACAGCCGATGGGGCACCTGAGCTTATTGAAAAGAATGTTTGTCGTTTTGTCTCCTCCATGAACGCAATGCTGATGAGGACGCGTAGATCGACTCGTTCTATAGCTTGCTCTTGGCCGAAGATGTCGGACTTTGGGTCAATCATATTGGAGCCATCGGTGGCTTGCAAGCATGGGTTGAAGGGAATAGAAAAACAAAGATTGTGACATTCATTCCGGAAAAGGTGTGTGCTCCTGCTCTATTCGCACTTGCCTGTGTTGAAGGGTCCATCTAGGAAGTAGAAAAGCAGAAAGAGGAGCTCCTCAAGGGTGGTCTAGCGGGACCGGTGAACTGGTACAAGGTACAAATGTCTAACTTGGACACCGAGGATAGTAAGAGTATGCTTCAGGTTCACTTTCTTTGTTACGATCCTGAAGCTCAACTTATTACAGAGATCGTGCCAGAGAATCTTTTGATTCATAAGCCAGTGTTTTTTGGGGCCGCGCTGAAGGACTTGGTTGCCCTTACCCCTATGCAAAAGGATATTATGACCCAGGTCACCAAAGGCCCTCTCACCATCAAGGACTTTGATGCTGCGCATTGGCTTCTGTGGGAGGAAAAGGAAAAGGTGAACCAGGAACTGTTGAAATGGGTTCAGGGGCTCTAGAAGGAAGAAGGTCTAAGCGTTCAGGGCCCATAGCCGCAATATTGTAATTATGTATGCGTATCTCAATGACATCCATCAGGGCGACTTCATGCGAGAATTATTCACATATGGCACTCTACATCGATTAAACTTGCGGGTCGAGTTTGGCACAGGGGCGACAAGATGCCTTCAAAAGGCGATACGGTGACAGGTCTTCCTCCACTCTTATTCTGCTTTACCAGACAATTATCGCCGAAATATAAAAATATGCCCTCTTTACTTACTCCCTCATCCAACGATATCAAAACCATCTTCAAAACCATAAAAGACCGTCTCTTTGCTTACCTCATTACTTTCCTACTTACTCACTTTCTGATTTCTTATCCTCAATAAGTGTCTCTGTTATCATCACTCCATATTTATCTTTCCTGACGGGGTTGCGATGAGGTATTGTTTTGCTTTACGAATTTAGTGTCTGCTAGTTATTGCAACTTGTAACGTTCGACCTGACGTTGGTGCAGAGCTAGCTACCTTGCAAAAAGAAACGGAGGATCAATCAAATCGGAAGGCAAAGGTATTTAAGAAGACATTAAAAACAGTAAAAGTAACTTATACGCAATTGATCTCCACATGCTCGGTCTATCTCACAGCTTCATGTCACACGTTGACCACTGGTTTCAATGTAGGACTAGCGCTTCTGCTGGCCAGACGACTTCCAAAGCGACTACTGTCGTCGTAGTCGCTACCTTCGGCTCGCAACTCAGCATGCCCCATCTTCGTGAGTTTTTCGTCGAAATCACGTTTGCGATATCCAGAGACGATCCGCTCCAGGAGCTCCGACGTCGAAACGCCTGGTGTACGCCGCGTCGGGATGAATTTCCCTGGGAGAATTCTTCAGCTACGGTTCAACGGTAAGACCGGGAAGCGTATACCTTGACTCTTCACGTAGCTGTATACATCGTCGTGGTCTGCACTTGCGTATGGACTCTCATCGTGAGCTACGTAGTCGATCTCGTGTTTCCGAATGAACTCCTCATCAATCACCCATGGCGCCTCTGCGACAATCTCATCTACCCATCGACAATGTCTGGCTGCCTCAAGTCTAGCGGGGAGTAAGTAAGTTTTCCACTAGATTTGATTGCGGCTGGACATACCTCTCAGCATGCGTCATGATGCCTTGCGCCTTGTGAGACCGAACAAGTTCGTCAGAGCAGACGCCGACGAGCAGGTAAACTGATGGGAAAGACAACTTTGCTTGTCGTAGTTGAAGCGCATGTCTAACAAGCGTATCAGCAGGAAGTAAAGTACGCCGCAAAGGCGGTATTACCCGAAGTGGAAAAGATCATAGACGCCTGTCAGACGATGGAGTCAAGGGCAGTGACGTAGTTAAAAAAAGATTTACAGACCATCTGCATAAACGCGAACGGGGCGATCTGTCGGTGGTGGGTTTATCCTGTATTTACGCCACGTCTCGCCATCGATAGCCTTCTGCACGAAACTTTGAATGTCCTCTGCAGTGAGAGCAGCGGGATTGAAGGCAGCTTCTGAAGCTGCCGCGACAGCGGGTTCCTCGGGGACGAGAAGAGGTGCAGCTGTCGCATGAATCGGGGGAGAGAGGAAAACAGGATGATTTGTTCCAGCTGTTACTCGTGTCTGTGGTATGGGGTTTCCCAGTTCATTACTCGGGGTCGTCGTAGCTGATGGTGGATTAGGGGTAATCGGTGTATTGAGAGTCGAAGTTGAAGAAGTGTGGTGGTGGTGGTATTGGTGCGGAGCTCTTGAAGAATGTATATCGGCACCAGCGGTTGCACTAGACTCGACATCTCCGTCATATGTTGGTGAATCCACGCCATCCGAGTCCGATAAGAGACTGGACGCGAGCTGATGCTTGACACGCGAAACTGAAGAGGCTTTAGGATGCAACGCACGCAAGTTGCTTGGCAACGCAGAGGGCCGTATCACTGGAATAGACACAGACGAAGCACCATCATCCGTTAATGGGTCATTATCCTCTTCCGATCTGCACATTATCAAGTCATTGAATTTATAGATCCTCTTAAAGTAACGAATCCACCACATACGCATCGTATGCTGGAGAATCCATAGAACTTGGATACTTTCCAAAAGACCTCTTCGTGTGCAGGAGCTTGCGAGGTGCGTCGACAGACATAGTGGAACTGGGGGCAGCAAGGCTCGAGACGGAAACAAAATTCTGTTGTCACAGGTCACATGTCCACAACGCGTCCAATCGACCCTGGCACAGCACCAACGTTCGACTGTCACTCTGAACCTCATGTCAGAAAAGTCCTCGTCTGCGCCATCGATAGCCTCGAGGCCTGGATTGAAATGGCGCCATCTAATTCAAATACTCCTGGTTCATGCTCTCGCTATAACATGGATGTACAATGGCTATACGCTTGTATTTGACGAAGGAAATTATATCTTGTGTTCGAAATCCAACAGTGTATACACAGTGGACGAGCTCAAGTCACAGGTCGCGTGCATATGGGTCAAAGACTCAAATATCTTCGATACGGGAAGCCTCGGTACGTCGAAAATACGCGCCGTCAAATTGAACTCACCACTTCTCAGGTGAAATCAAAGCCAGGAACTCTGTAATTTACCAATACTCACCACTACTGTCGAACTTTCTATTACAATGGCCTCGGAAGCGCAATGTCAATGCGAATTATTCCATCGTACCTGGCCTAGCAGGTATAGTTAATGCACAACACTTTAAATGTCCAACGCTCGCTGAGTATCGTTAGACGCGCATGCACACATCCTGGAATACGGGTTCATGACACAGCTGCCGCTCTTTGGCACAAAGGGCCTCCCGGAGATCCTCAACCGCGTCAAAGCGTACGTCCACTCCCACCCCGACATCGAGAACGACAAGACGAAGTGGATCGAGGGAATGGGCTGGGATCAGACAAAATGGCCCACAGCTCAGTTCCCTACTGCCGTATGTCAACCCAGCTAACCCGAACGCACGATATCCTGACGCACTCCAGGCTGACCTCGAAAGCGATCTCGTGCTCCGCGGTCGCCCCATCTCCCTCACTCGCGTCGACGGCCACGCCAAATGGGTATCGCAACACGTCCTGGAGCTCATGGGAGACCTCCCCGACAACGTCGACGGCGGGTTCATTGTTCGCGATGCAGACGGCCGGCCGACTGGTGTATTTGTGGACAATGCCATGGCGCTCATCCCCACGCCTGAATGGACGGAGGAGCGCACGAACCAGTTCTTTCAGACAACGATGAAGGACGCTCTTGCGCATGGTCTGACGTCGATCCATGATGCAATGTCTAGCCCTGAGCAGATCCAGTTTTTCAAAAAGTGTGCGAATTTTACTTCCGTCCAGTCAAGCTAATTTCTTGTAGGAAAGCTGAGGAGGGCAAGCTTCCGGTCGGTGTATATTCTCATTCTTATCAACAGGTTTGAACATCCTATCAGAACCGCCTCTATCTCATGGGACACGTTCCATCAAACGAATATTGGGGCTCTCAAATCCCTCAACTCATCAACCATGGCAAACAGGGGCGTCTTACAGTGAAGAGCGTCAAGCTCGTCGCCGACGGTGCCCTTGGCTCATGGGGTGCTGCCTTGCTCCAGCCCTACTCTGACAAGCCAGAGGAAAGCGGCCTTCTCCTAACGCCTCCCAAAGATCTCTCCGCACTCGTCCACCAATTCTGGAAAGATGGTTTCCAAGTCGTACATTGTTCTTTGATTAGACGAAGCCTTCGATCGATTGATGCGATTTAGAACATTCACTGCATTGGCGACCGGGCGAATAATATCGTTCTCGACATCTTCGAAGACATACTGACCAAACAAGGGGGCAACGCAACGGAATGGCGGCCTCGGATCGAACATGCCCAGATCTTTACCATGGACGATATTCAGAGAGTTGGAAAACTTGAAGGTTTGCACCATCAATTTCAACGCGCCGTAGTTGAGGTTGTTCACTTACAAGGCCTTCAATAGTCTTGCCCAGTGTTCAACCTACTCACGCGTAAGTTGAACACTTGTGGGTTGTCTCGCTCCTTGTAAGACCGACTCACCCTCAATTTATAGGACTTCTGATATGGGATATGCGGAAACGCGGCTCGTAAGTTAAGTGATGTAACCATCTAAACACTTGTCTGACATGGTTTGTTTCGCAAGGGCGCTGAACGAATTAAGGGCGCGTATGCTTACCAGTCGCTGCTTCAGTAAGCATCCTCCATCCGTCGAGCTCTTCCCACCCTCAACTTGCACTTCAGAGTCTCGCCTGGCAATGTTCTTCCACTTGGATCTGACTTCCCAATTGAATCCATCAACCCTTTGCTTGGATTCTACGCAGCCGTCGCTCGTCTTCGTTATGATCCTTTACACCCCGATGCTCCTGGAACATCTCCTCATGGTAGTGGAGGCTGGTACGTTACCGTTTGAACCACCAGAGTGCCGTCGTCGTCTAACGCCGATTTGTTGGCCTTAAGGTATCCCAAAGAAAAGTTGACTCGAACACAAGCCCTGAAAGGAATGACGCTCGATGCTGCCTATGCATCGTTCGCGGAGAAGGACATCGGTTCTTTGACGCCCGGCAAGAAGGCCGACTTTGTCATTCTCAGCAAGAACATCATGACAGTGCCCGTTGCCGATATTTTGACGACAGAGGTGGTTGCGACATTAATCGATGGACAGGTGGTTTATGGAGAGAGCTTGGACACTTTGTCCTGATCAAATGCGCAATGCAGAAGGTCAAGGTAAAGGAAGTGGTTTGTTGTAGAGGCTGTTGGCTTAGGCTTAAAGGCTTTGGCACATAAGGCCTTATATGTGTTGATGTAGGCCTGAGTTATAGAATGATACATTGTAGGGTCTGGGAATGATTTTGTGCAATCCTTCAAGATGTGTCTAGCAAAAAGGCACCCAACACTTAAAACAACCCTTGTTACTTATGAGGGGGCATCATTCTTCTTCAGTGAGAGGCAGAAGATGCAGGTTGCTCTGTAACATGACTGCTGGAGCACTTGCTGCCTGGATTGGCTAAACTGTTTGGAAACAGGAGTGTTTAGCTGCATGTAATACTTCATCAGCTATTTCTCATTGTTGCTTCTCTGCATAGTAACAGGTATCATCCTCAATTTGAACAGCATTGAGCCATTTGTTAAAATCCTTTATATCCTTTATTGTCTTCTCAATGCTCTTTACCTGAAGTGGGTGGTCCATCTTGGCCTCCAACTGTTCATGCATATAAGTGTTGGAGAAGTAGGAGATGCAACCAAAAAGGAACAAGTTCTGCTTCAAGAGTGAGTTAGCAAATACCTAGAACATTTCCTTTGCTAGGTCAAACTGGGCTGATAAGATATGATGTCAGATGACATCCTGCCAGTCATCAGGAAGATAGTTGTTCTTGACAACAAACTGTTTGATTACCTCTGGTGTCAGCTTGCCTTCAGAGACAACAGACAGTTTCATATTATGACTTGTGCAGGCATTGTGTTAGAAGAACTCAATAAACTGGATGTGCTCAATGCAGAGTCTGCTTGTGTGATGTTTAGGGACAATTTAAGTGATGTAAGCAAACTAGGCGAGTTAGGCAATGTTCAGGGACTGGAGTGAATTGGTGTTAAATTTGAATGATGTAGCTAGCTATGTACAGAGAATGGTGGTCATGTATGTGGGGGACCTTCCCCTCTATCTCTGATATATGTGAATGCATGAATAAGGTTTTGTCACTGAGGTCCTAGCATCCAAGGGGCTTACAGCGATGTACTGATTCAGAGTTTACAGCAAGGGTATGACAGCACAGCAGGCCAAGTTTGCTGTTTGTAAATATTGCTCACATTGATGTGTTCCTGCAAAGGTTATGATGAATCTTAATATTCTTTAAAATCCGGCATAAGTAGATCTTGCATTGCAAGTCCACAATCATGTTTAGATTGTTCCAAATAAGGAAATTCAGGGTCCATGCGACCCTTAAGGGTCCAAAATTCACATTTGGGATAACCTTTTTTTTTCAAACTTAATATTTTGAGGAATGCTTGAGTTGGCTCCAAAGCTCTAATCAATCCGCGTCGTTTCCGATGGTTTTCGGAGTTTTAGTCTAAAATATGTAAGTGGTATAATAATTCTTAATTTTGATGTCCCAAGAAGTCGGTTCTTAGTGTTTTGCACTGTACTTAAGCCCGTCTCCGTGAAGGGGATCAGTCACTGCTACATACATATATGCCCCATACAGTACCATCAACAATTCTATTTTGGGAGTGATGTAGGGAAAAGAAATTTGGCGGCGTGCCACTGGCGTTCAATGAACGCCACTAAGGCCGTAGGCAATTTCAAAACACCGTCTATTCAGTCCGTTGTCCTCCGTCCAAAACAATTCGGCTTTACTTCTGTGTTGGAGTTTCGCCCTCAGACCAGCTTTCTCCTTGAAGCTTTCTCTGTCAACCCTACATAGGTCAGTGGCCTGGAGAGCCTTATAATCGGCGCTCACAATTAATCGACACACGGGTAATTAAGGGTCCTTGCTTCCACCCGCCATAACACCGGACCAAAGGTACTTTAGAGTTACGGATGGGGTTGACTCAAGGGTCGCGATGGTAGGGGTGCTTCTGCCGTGCAGGAGCGAATGTACATAAGTAGTATGAAGCAGTCTAGGCCCTGTGGTCGGCACTAAGTTTTCATCGCATGAGTCCAAGTTCCACTCGATCACCGACAGTTCCATCATGCATATATACTTACTTGGGGCCCTCGTTTGCATTGGAAAGCATGCACGGCGTGCCCCACAACACAATGGGCCCGAAACCACTGACAAATATCCTGGATCACATAGATTTGAAGTGAGTACACCTGTCACCGCATGGCTTGATGCCTGCTAATCTCGGTTGGTCTTTGTCAGCGTCGGTTCAGGTCTCGTAGGAGTCATTATTAGTTCTCTCCTTCTAGGTGTTACATTTTGGCAAACCTGTTACTACTACGAAAGTGAGGCCTCATCTCAACAGGTAGCTGACAAGTTTTAACCTCGTTTTTTTCAGCGTATCGTCATGATCGACTGTATGTAAAAGTGTTGGTAAGCTCAGAGAGTTTTCATTATGTCGTCCATCATTATTGAGCTCTGAATCATATGAGGTGGCTATCACAGCTGCCCTGGATATCTTACATCAGGGTCTAATCACACACATGGGTACGTGGAAACACCGAATGTGACAGCTTTACCTACAAGTCATCCCAGTCTATTATTATGCCGTGGTACGCTATGGGTAGCTTTGGTTACATGTGTTGCTTATCTGAACATGCTAACGTTTCCCCTTAAGTGACGAATACTTTACTGTCATGGTCTGGTGAGTTTGCTGGTGGTGTGTGGCTTTTGAATCACCTCCTGACGTCTCCGACAGGTCGTCCATCGTGAGCTCTCATTGTTATACTAGTTTGAACCAAAAGCCTCATACGCGCAGGTTGAGATGCAGATAACGGTGTGTGCCACTTCCGTTCAAGTTCGAGCACATAGTGCGACAGAAGTTCACGGATATCCACAGGCTGTTACAGGAGCTTTGGTTCAATGGTAGTATTCTCAGCTCTTCCTCAGGATAAAAAGCTCAATTTCAACCCTATTGCCAGTTTCTACCTTGCCCGGCTCTGGAAATGTGAGCAATGGTACACATGTCATTGTGGGACCTACTCATTTCGGTTATGCGCAGTGAGCAAAAAGAACCTGTATCTCACGATCCCCCTACTTTTCATGATTGTGGCAAACCTCGGTACAACCTTGCTATATATTGATTGTACTTGAGTCAGCTTATCATTATTTGATCTAGGACTTTCTATAGGTATGCCTCTTCAATCAGCGCATTCTCAACCGTGTAACCTGATGGTCTTCAGTTTTTGTCGTACGGGGGTGAGTGATCTCCCTGCAGCTCAGGCTCAGGCCAGAAACATACAAACCCCTTATCGCTCTGCAGGTTTAAGCATAGGAAGATCGCATATCTAGTGAAAATTTGGGTGATGAATTTTCCTTCATGCATTACTACCTCTAGCTCGAACTCGCCTTTTCTTAGGACCTCTCTCTTTTTATGGATGCTCTGGCAACTGCGACAGACATTTTCATTACTATTTCACTTGTCGTGATTCTGCGTCGTCAAAAAACGGGGTCTACGAGGTAATGTATTTCTGCCTTTGCGTCATCCCTCCTGGGGGAAGACTGAAGAGTGTTTTCCCAGGTCGGATAGCTTAGTCAACGCACTAGTAAGTATTCAGTTGCTTTCATGTCAGCTCAAATGTACTAACCAGTGCATTGTAGATCCGATTCGTAGTGAGCACCGGCGCGTGAGTACACTTACAAAACAATCCCCTTTTGATAGTGAATTAATGGTCGCGCCTTTGTGAAGTCTGACCAGGTAAGTTCTTGGACCATGAACCCCGACCCCTTTGCTGATTGAATATTCGACGATAGCCTTTGCGTGATTATCATCGCAATCTGTGTATGTCGCCTAGCTCAATCTCGCCCATTGTCTAACCAATCGGGACAGCTCCTCGTATCTCCAACATCTCTTTTCTACCTCTTGTTCTACTTTCCCATTGGACGTTGTACGTGATCACTTCTCCTATTGAGAGTGCTGATGATGGATAATCATATCAGTGTACACAAATTCCTTCCTCGCATCTCTCAATGCTAGGAAATCAATCTCGAAGAGTCCCGATGCCACGATAAGCCGTGTCTTGGCGTCTGCCCCGAGCAAGTTCATTGATAGCCTACGCAGTGACCAGGGCCCTACAACGCTGAAGGCGTCTGTTGCTCTCAACAGATCTCTTGAGAGGAATGGGAGACCTGATGATATCTGCTTCAGGAAGTTCGATACACGTACAGAGGTAGGCCTCCACCATAGCATACTATGAAGCTCCATGTTTAAACATGTCTCCGGTCGTATAGGGCCTTGGCATATCACAAGATGTACATTTTCGTCCATCACCATAGGATCTTACACTGCTAACATTAACGTTCTTGTCAAAGTTGGATTAGGAGGCATCGGGTCGATCGAGTAATACTATAAGGCTTCGATAAGCTCTATATTCGGACATAGCATAGGCTGAGGGCTCGATTTGACTTTTACTACAAATGTTAATGGCGTCAGTCACCAACAAGTACTGAGGAGAGGAGGGTGCAGAGTTTTCGTTCGTATTATATTTCGTGTATATTCTATGTGGTGGATTTCCTTTGTCTATCTAGTAAATTCTCAGGGTCCATTGGTAAATTTTTCTTCATTTTTGTTAGACAGCTCCTCGAGCCTGCTCAACCCCTTGGTTTCGAGAAGCGGGAACGTCGAAAAGATGCCCGTCAACATGCAGAACACAAACTTATATCTGCAGTCTAATATGAAAGCATGAGCACAAATTATGAGCAGAGAATAGTCGAAAATACACAAATATGTTTGACGAAGGCATTGGTTCTGATCGACTTATCCATCAGTTACATATAAGATCTGCTCCCAGGTCTCGAAGAGAGGGACCACCCTTTGATCAAATATCAAGGATTGAACGCACCCACTTATGCAAGGATTGATGTAGCGGT
>JABCKO010008026.1:7785-23350 GCA_018855915.1 Tephrocybe sp. NHM501043
GGCTAAGATCATGATCACTTACGTCATTCATCAAGTCACCTGATGGTTGTGAATTCACTCAGCCCTCTCGATCGCCTTGCCCCTCTTTCTCTTCTCGAAGTTTTAGAACATCGACACCGGGAATGACTCCACCAGCACCGATCCCCATCACGGTCTTTACTGGCTTCCTAGGCGCGGGCAAAACATCCGTTATTCTCTCTCTCCTCCCTCAACTTCCAAAAGACTACAAAGTCGTTCTGCTCAAGAACGAATTCGGCGATGTTGAAGGTGTGTCTTCAAAGTCAGTTTTGAGCTCATTTAATTGACAAAAAAAATTCAGTGGACAGCAAGCTCGCGGAACAGTCAAGCTTGACCGCAGTCAGCGAGATACTCAACGGATGTATGTGAGTTCTACCCTGGGCCATATCTGGGTGGCTTGATGACTCCTTGTATTCCACAGGTGCTGCGTTCTTGTCGGACAGATGCAGACCGCTCTCTTAGAGATCAGAGGTACCTCCTTCTCTACCACATACCTTCGATGACGCCTTAACAATTTTGGCCTCTAGATCAATTTCGCCCAGATCGTATAATCATAGAATGCTCGTACGTACACCTCTCTATCACCGCACCCCAAGTAATTCATGCTAATTTTTGATATAAGGGGTTCTGCTTTCCCAGCTACATTGGCTTTCCAAATCCGCGAATTAGAGCGCGAGACGCACGGCGATTTTAAACTAGACGCAATCGTCACAGTCGTAGATGCAGAAAACTTTAATGGGTACGAGGATACCTCACCCACCGCAAAGATGCAGTCCAGCTACACCGATATCATTCTCATAGTGTGTCTCTGCCTAGACCTTTCCTTCCCGACTCAACCTCACCTCGTGTTCGTTTTCTCTTCCGTACAGAATAAATGGGAGCACGTCACAGAACGCGCACTTGACTTCGTCTTAGACCATCTTAATACCCTCAACGACCTCACACCTAAAATTCGGTGCAACGGTAGGAACGGAGTAGACCCTACCCTTATATTTGGATTAGAAACGCGCCTTTTCCTCGACAAGGCGGACTACCTTCACATTGATGCCATACCCTCACATAACAACGAGGTTGAGACGATAACACTCTACCGAGGTCCTTCGAAACGCCATCCACGGCTTAATCATGCCCACAACCACGACCATACCGGCGACTGCCAGCATTCAAATTGCGCGGCGCTAGCATCAGAGCAACAACGATCTCCCACAATAAATGGCAGTGTCTCGCGGGCAGATCTTACAAGTGCGTTGGGGGTGCTTTCTAAAGAGTCGGTATGGCGTGTCAAGGGCTTTGTCAGGCTGGAGGGGGAAGGGGTGCACATACTAAATTGGGCATTTGGTCGATTTGACCTAACACCACTGGTGAAACAAGATGTGGACGCGGAGTCGATACGGCTAACGGTAATGGGCGAGCGTGGGGAGGTGAAGCGGGCGATACGCAAGCTTAGCGCCTCGCTAGACGCGGAGGTGGTGTAGCCCTGGGACGGTTGCACTTTTTGCCTTTGAACTGCAATTTATTTCCCTGCGAACTTCTGCTGGTTTTCCAACAACCTTTTTTGATCAGTCACTTTTCACTGAACGGAGATCAATCACACCAGAAGGCTGCCTTCAACCTTCTTTGACACCTTGGCCACTGCATAGCCCTCATGACCCCATGGCTATGTGCTATGTGAGTCGAGCGTTATCCAAAAATTTTCGACGCCGAAGCTTCAAGTAGTCTCATGATCACCTTCGACCTCTTTGGTCACAGCAAATTACACCTTAGGCGTTTAAGGATGAATCATATGCATCAACTGATGATTCTATGTAGTCCATATGAAGGCTGAGCTGCTCATGCAAGGCTGTAGCTGTCTAGTCAAGTACATCTAGATGTCTCGAGGTCTTATAAAAAGAAGACAGCCCCATGTCAGGCGAAATGCCCAGCCCTTCCTCACAGCCCATGCCCAACCGTGGAAGCAAGGAAGACACCGCCCAGCCGCTCAATCAAAAAAATTTCCAAACGCAGGGAGTCCTCGTTTTCAGACACTGCGAAGGCATGTTTACTCGCAGTCCTCCAATCTGCCGACGCATTTTCGCCGCGCAAGAGCGCCTCTGGTGGCGTTCTCACAACGTGCGATCTATTCGAGGTATTTGATTAGCTCTCCGGCCGGGCTATGCAGACAAGCCTATCCAAATTCAAAAAGTGAGCTTTCATGGAAAACTAATGAAACCTCACTTAGGCCCGATTATGCAGATCATTGAATGAAATGAAGACATCATTTCAGCGGCAGACGTGGAACGATGACTTAATCGTAATCCCGCAATTTTGAGCATCTACTCGATGAAGTCTACCAAAGTCTTTTGTTTTCTTCGCTGATCTCTGTACTTTTTGAAACTCCCCTAGCGAACAAGTAAACTACTGGTACATTGATGCGCACGCCATGCCTACGCACGCGCACGTGTCACTCGACCCTAGATATAGAATTTCACCTTTATCACATGTCGCACTTGTTATCTTCTCTCAACGCCATGAAGCTCTCATAAATTTCTAAGCTTCATTGGTAAGTCAAGCTCTTGTCTCTGTCACCGTCATCGTCGCAGACCATGTTCTCCTACGCTCTTTCCACCGGTGAGCATCCCGTCCACCGTCCCCGCATCTCGCATTCCGAACACATACACAGCCAGCACCTATTTCCACCTTCCTGTAGACGAGGAACAAGACGCCGACATCGAGGCCTACGAGCGCAAGTATCTTACCTGGGTGGCCGAGCCCTCAGGCTCTTCCACTGCCGCCCTTCTTCCCTCACCCCCACCCAATAACTCCGCCACCGCCTCTGATCCCGAACGTGCAAAAACAGTCCAACACATCCTTGAAATCAACAACCTCTACGACATCCTCGGAGTCTCCAACACCCCCACTCTCGACCGACTGACCCTACGGCGCGCGTACCTCTCTCGTAGTCGGGCGTGCCATCCAGAGTGCGTTCTGGCTTTTCTTCTGTTATCTTGTCTCTGGCCTTATCGTGTCTCACGCTTATCGAGTAGCAAGTTCCCCGATAACCCAGATGCGACATGTGCGTTTCAGAAAGTTGCAGTGGCCTACGACGTCCTGAGCAAGCCGTCCTCGCGGCGGTTATACGATAGCCGGTCGTCCTCAGAAAACTTCGACGTATTCGCCGCACAACCACCAGACCACGCCGACGAGACGTTTCGAGGCGTCATATTGGGTGTATTCAACGATTTCCTTGACGGTGACCTGGAAGTTATACGAACGTTGCTAAGTACGATTCCACCTCCGTATAATCTCCGTTTGCCCACTGAACACGGTCGAATCCCATAGAAGCAATAAACGATATCAATCCCTCCATCAAATTTGGCGACGAAGGCATCGACACCGTCGTCTCAACGCTTGAGGCCATCCGAGAACGTGCCCTCAGTATGTCTTCCTTCCCCCTCTTCCCTCTCCCTCCCCCCTCCTCTAATCAAATATGATTTAAGCATGCCGCACTTGCATCTACGCCCTCCACGCCGAACTCACGCGACTCCTCGAAGTCCAGCACGCCTTCAGGCAGCTCTCCTACTTTGATATCATGGGCCGGTCTCGGCTCACCATCCAACTCACCCGCATAACCCTCAGTCTCCCCATCGCGCTCGAACGAGCGCTGCGCGAATCGAATTATACCGCCGATCCACAGACACACGCTATCTTCCCTAGGCGCGTCACGCTCCTCATCCGTGGCGTCGACGATATACTCGATCGCATGGAGCGCGTACTCAAGAAGTAACTGCAGGTGCATCGCCTGCTTTTTATTTATATTTCACACTCGGCTCACCCCCAACGGGCCCGACTTCATTACTCACCATCTCCAACTCACTATCACCAAGTTCCAGCACCCTAACATATCCAGCTACCCCTGTACCGCTCTCTATGTTATCTATCTCCTACACCTCTTGCATACTCCATTCAACATTGGACGGCCCCAAATAGACGAAATGTACCGCATACATATATAACACACATAATTATTCCCTCCTCATTCATTACAACCACATAGACATACGCATATATGCGATATACCGTAGTATTGTTGCTGCTGTACTTCTACTCAACCTCGATTCCGTATATCATTATGCCTCCCAACACCGATCTTGTTTGATGAATTGACGATCGTTTCCCCCTCCTCACGCCTTCCACGCAGACCTTCAATTCATACAACACGGCGTCACTTGGTCACTAAGGGTACAACGATGTGGCGCGGAAATCCGGGCGGAGCTAACTCAGATCAAGACAGTAGTTTTCTCACCACAGTACACCCTGCTTTCTTTCATGAAAGGACCTATCTTCTGAATTAACCACCACTCACCTACATCCCAATGGATTTCCCAACCTTCAAAACCCTCGTCAAATGCGATGTCATCACCCCCACTGACCCTTCCTACGCTTCCTCCACCAGCCATCCTTGTGTTCTTGTTTTATAATGGTTCGGAAGCTGAAGGGAGGCAGAACTTCAAAGGTATTTCTTGACCTTGATGCGCCCGAGGCGGTCTGCTTTTGTTGATGTGTTCTGACATACATGACAGGCCCTGCAGTCGACGATACCAAAGAAACTTCTTACGAAGAAGTAAACGACATGCTGGTGAATAAACCAAGAAGTTTTTACCTGGCTGCTCATCATCGATATATGTGGCACGTAGAACCCATTTTCAAAGCATGGCCAATGCGTGCACACGAAAGGTGGCGCTCAGAGGAAGCCTACTTATCACGTTATCTGCGCAGCATCCGATCACATCATCAGCGAGTCTGACTCCGAGCTAAGAATGAGGGTTCTATTCTATACCAGTGTTTTCCCCTTGGGAAGATCGGCACTCAGTCAGTAGACAAAACAGTGTTCCGTCACGATCCTACACCGGGAATATGTGTTGCAGGTCTTTGGAAGGAAGATTCTCCGGAGACGTTGGAGCGAGCGAGGTCAGTCGCTCATGAGCTTGCTGAGGTCATCACTAGCGGTAATCCGGGATTAACGAAAGAGCAAAAGAGCGGATATAGCAATTACGGTAAGTGAACTCATTTTTGTTTTAGACGTCGAAATATTGAAAGCTTATCCCTAGACAACGAAGGTGTGACGGGAGAAAAGGATGCGATCGCGGACAAGGCGAGACTGATTTTCGGTGAGAATTATTACCCTAGGCTACAAAAGGTCAAGAAGCATGACCCAGATAATATCTTTAATAAGTGGTTTCCCATAACTAGTCGACCTGATTCTCCTGTAAATTTACTTGTGCTTTGTGTTATGTTTTGGTGTGCAAGGATCCATGGCTCCAGTTTGGGAAGACATGTTGTGATGGCTTGTTGACCCTCCCCATTAATGACCGGGCCGAGCTTTTCAAAATTCCTGCGCTAATTAACGAATAACGAGCTCAACAAGGCTCAACATTACAACAACCAGGATCCTCTTCAGTCTCATTCTTCAGACCTACAAGACCGCCCGCTTGAAATTTTTGATGACCCCGTTCAATGCAAGTATAAATCTTCAAATCTTAAGCCTCAAGCACAGCTTTTTTGCTCGCGTGATATTAGTTTCATTTCTAGCTTGGACCACGACACCATGCCGGCACACGGTCCCAAGACAGAGGATCTCAATGGCGCTTTCTCGCTATAACTGCCTCTAGATAAGATCCCTATATCCAAATTTCTCACTGCTCCATATTCCGGTCCCCTCCGTGATTCAGTTGGTGCTCAAGGAGGGATTATAGCCCCTTATTGCTCAGTTCGATCTGTCAATCTACACCCACTCGATAGTGAACGTCGACAGCGAGGTATCTGGTGCTATTGTACCAGGTGAAGAGAACAAACACAGGGAACCGGATATTCGTGCACGCAGTCTCGGTAAGGACATCCACGTTGTGGCCAAATCGTCAGCGGACTAGTGTTGACACAAGGGATGGCCTTGATTCTGCAGATCCGATATATACGATTGGCTGTGCACACTAACAATTGCTTAAAATAACAGGGAATTATAGATCCTTGATTCCCCAATTCATACACTCTCCCAACGCTACCACGATGCAAACACCTGGTACGTTCCTTCGCCCTTAAGATTCGTACCAGGTTCAATATTAGTTATGTCGTGTAGAATTTGACGCAATACCCGAAGATGATATCTATGAGCCAGAACCCGAAAAGAAAGATACACGTCTCGCACAGCAGCCTACTATGCTCCATGTCGTGAGTCACACTACAAATATCATGTGCTTCCCGAACTGATCTCCCCGTTGAAAGATCCAGCCCTACGAGGCCGACACGTATTTTATGCATGGCGCGCGTGAGCTGCAGTACGATTCATATTCGGAGTCGCATTATTACTCAGTGCCCTATCGAGGAGGACATGTAATCAGACAGGACTTCGGTAGTAGGAAGGGCAAAGGCAAGTCGCGGGAGAGAAATGTAAGCAGGGCTTTGGACAAGGAACCCTGGGTTACGATTGAGTCTTTTACAAGTTTTTTGCCAAGTTCCTCATGGGCTACTATCGTTGCATGTATGAACACAGCAAACTTATGGAACCTATTCAGCTGATAATGTTATTTTCACCACTAGATGGTCCATTATCAACATCCCTTCCATCATAGGCGTTTCGAGAGGGGACATCGAGCCTTGCTTCATCGTTTACAACTACGGTGAATCATATCGCGTGTTCTCCACGTGCCCAAGAGAGCCATAGCTTAATCAATATCGGTTTAGATTCTCTTACATTACTGCAGGATGCGATGCAAGAAACACAACAGACGTACAAAGAAGTAGATTCCATTTTTGGCAAGTCTTTATTGGTTCTCATCACTATCTCAACACAGCTCCCGTATGATATGCAGGCAACAGGTGAAAGCATGTGGCATCCGCTATCCCAGCGTCATCAAATTATACTCGACCAAGAGCTGGTGGGCTCTGAGGTCAAGTTCTTTCCAGAAGGGGCGGAAGCAAAGTTACGCGACCTGTGGTCTTCTCTCAGAAGCCGCTTTGATATAGCAATGGGCCAAGCACAACAACGATTTGTGTAATCCTTATCTACTTTTATTTAGATGTACCTACTTTTCAACTTGAAATTCTCTTGACGCAGAAAAATATGGTTTCATTGCAGTTCAGAGCCATATGGTATTACGCACGTAAATTTTCCAATGCAACGAGAACCTTTGTGAGGACCATTGGTATCAAAGCGCGGAGGAAGTGGAGGTGAGCAAGGACCATTGTACTTGCCACTTGTGAACGTATTGACTCGATCAACAAAAGAAAACTACGTGTAACGTCGTCAAAACAAGGTGTAGACGTCTATTCGTAGTCTACATGTCAATGTTAATGTCCTTTGTCACTCTCAAGTTTCCTGCCTCGATAGCTACGAAAAGACCAGCCACAAGGCAGGCAGGGAGACTAGTGCGAGAGGAGCTCCCTTAAGTTTGAAGCGTGCCTCAGCACCGGATGTAGTAGCCGAACCATTGTCAGCTAAGGTACTGGATGAAGAGGTCGAAGTCGGCGTCCCAGTGATATTAGTACTACTCCCAAGTTCCGTGAAGCTTTTGTGCTTGATTTTCAGTATTGTTCGATCTCATAAGCAGGTGACACTGACGTATAGGTGGCCAAAGAAAACGTGAAAGACGTCTCGCTGCCTGGATATGTCATGTTCCGATTTGGTGAAGGGCCCTTGACACTCAAGCGTAACGTGTGTTCGACATTGGGATCCAGGCCAGTTTGGGAAAACAGGGGTGCACAAATGAAAGCACCTGATGCTCGCACTCCATCAACGTCTGTCGAGATTCCATCTAAGGTAACGGTGTAAATCGGAGAATAGAAGTTGAGTGCGGATTCTATGTATATTGCAGAGCCTAGAGACCACTTTTTTAACTCAAGAACAGCAACAAATGGGAAGGTCAGAAGCAACGCTCACCTTTAAAAGAGAAGGAAGCGGCTCCCGTATTCCCTTGGCCCATCGCCACACCGCTGGTGCAGTTTAAAATGTTGTAACACCCTGGTTGAGATGACATCACATTGCCATTGGAATCAATTTTACAGATCGACGCGTCGCCTGCATTGCCTTCATACTGGTTGTTTTGTGCTCAGCAAAAGAAATCAAGAAAAGACGCCGAAGGCCACCAGTCACCTGGATTGAAGGGCTTGTGTCGTTGACTGTGACGTTTTTTTGTGCATTGGAGAGATGAATAAGGGCGAAAAAGAACGACAAAAGGAAAGGAAGGATTTGGGGCAACATTTCGAGCACTCAGAATGCTCACAAGCCCAGATAAATGCAGAAGAAAGGAAAAGCAAGTTATGCATCACATCCTAAGTGGCTCTAGACCTGAGGATCAAGGGGCTTTGATCAAGGCTGGCGACGATCATAGGCTGACACCCTTGAGCGCTCCGGTAACCGGGGCTTATACCAACGAGTGGACGTTCTTGGTAGGAGAATAGAATTCTTCCTACAAACTACGTAGCGCCAAGTATCCTTGTACTAGTGCAGCTAGATTTCTATTCTACATCCCAAGCCCATTCTGCCTGCGTCTAAGTTTGCATGACGTACATAAATGGATTACTCATACACGATCTTGCCCAGATCTCGCATCACATACGGGATTTCATCCAAGCATTTTTGCGATCAATTTTGCAATCAAGCTTGCGACAGATGGCAACAGCAAGGCCGTTGGGGTTCTCTTGTACAATCTGGGCGAATATGTGAGCGCCTGCTAATCACAATTGCAATCCAAGGTAGCAGACCAAATGACCGGCACCGGGCACCCGTGTGACTGAAGTCGGCTTGTTGCCCTCAGTTGCGTCACACAACCCATCCTGGATGTATCTAGGCCTAGACGAATGAACTCAAGGCATTTCGAAGATAAGAAGCCGATGAGATACGTACATAAAGTCAACTTTTTCGCCAAAAATAATGTGAAACGGGATGGCCGTACAACGTTCGCGGAAGAGCCTGACCGACTCGATGTATGGTGCAAATTGAGGGTAGGACATGCCTTCTTGCCTTTTACTTGTCTTCAGAATGGCACCAGATGCACTAGTAGTTCGAATCCCGTGATTCTATACAGAAATCGACTTTAAGAATCGTGGTAGCTCCTTGACACAGACTTACAATGTATAAATCGAAGACTCTCGTGTCCCAATACTTCCAAGGGAGCCTCCTTCGCAAGTAAGCCGCTGCCGCTTCTTTGTTGGGCCATGAATCCCGGCGTGCTAACGTCGCCCTCATAGTCATATTTGCAGAATCTTCGTGCTCTTTGGCGTGTGCATTGAAGAGCTCCTGCGACAGGATTGTAGGCTCTACTAGGAATGTTGCAATGTATATGGGCATATGAGGGGGAGAGTTTCTCATGGAAAGAATTCTGTAAATTACTTATTTTTCATGGCTAACATTGTGTGGGAGTCAGTACTCACATCGCTGCAGTTCCAGCTGAGTGACCTAGCGCCACGACGTGATGGCCTCTTAAGTGGGACTTGACGAATGACTCAAGAGCGAGAGCGTACTCATGCACAGCTTTATGGTCGAACAAATGTTAGTTCTGGGAACCATATACCAAAGGTTTGTATGGATTGACTGACATACGACGCTTTCGCGAGAGTCAAGAAGTGTTTCATTGAGAACAGCAGCGTCGCCGTGGCTTTGCCAATCGAATGTCCATGCTTCACGTATGCGGTTCCATATGTCTTTTCCCTCCTGAAGGCGAAAAATCTGCTCTATAGTTGGTTCCCACTGCTCCTTATCTGAGATTTGTGGGTTTGGAAGTCTAAGATAAACGAATTACTAGTGAGATATAATGCACTTACGCGATCCCACACCATGCGCAAAGACCAGTGTCAGACCCTTATTTGAGGCGCCACGCGTGTGTGTGTACCTCTTGGCTGTAGATTTTAGGTCGGTCCCGTCGACATTAAACGTGAAGGAGTCTGAATGAAGATGCATCGCCTAAGAGGTAAATTGCCCGGAGTAAGGGGAAGATGGTGCATTCTTAGAGCTGCGCGAGATGCCCTATATATGTGTTCCAGTCTCGGAGAAGGCCTTCAGTGATGTGCGAAAATAGACTAGACAATTGTGCGCTTTCATCATTATTACAGTCTGCTTAAGAACTTTAAAGGGGCTGGCTCGTTTGATGGTAACTTCTGATTGCCGATTCGAATGTACTGGTTGTGTCAATACCCACTGACGTACTACGATTGGAATAGATCTTGTTCAAATGATCAACGATGCGACGCAGAGTGGTACAACTTTAACTCGAGTCAAAAAGCGCCGGGTACGATCTGTATAACGCACCTCAGCTAAAGCTGAGCAGTATCGCTTCAGTCGCTGCAATATCCACCCCAGAGGCGACGCTCCTTGTTTGAGTGGTAACAGACCCACTTGGTCGTCCATCCGACGCCGTTTCGTAAGATTGCCCACCCCATGTTAACCCCGACTGATCATCAGCGCGCCTGAACATGTTCCGATCTTAAGTTACATTCTGTCGACCTGAACAAATGTTGAGAGGACTTTCCTTATTACAAGACGTTTGACATTGATCTTGGTCGGCGCTGTACCGCTGCCAGTGAATTTGAAGTTGATATGCATGCTTGGCCGATTGCCAGTCGTACTCAAGAGAAAAGCTTGGGAGTTGATGAATACAGCGCGTACCAGTCTCGTTCCTTCGTAGAACCCATATCCAGAAACCTGGGCATTATTGATGGAAAGCTCGACTACACGTGTGTTACCACGAGTTCCGATAGCTTCTGCGGCAACTATAGCGCCGTAGTACGAAGGCTGAACGTGAGGGGGAAGGGGGGTGGCGAGATTCGAGCCATCCAAGATCGAGCGAGTCAAAATCGCGGGTTGAATCTTGTGGGTTTACTACATACAAGAACCTCGAGAAAGAAAGCAATAGCTTACGTGGTTATATTTATAGCCTATTCCCTGATGGAAATAGACTCTTGAGATGCCAATCTGCGTCCTTGTATTGAATTTGAGTACAAATCATCCCGGTTCAAAAAATGAACAGTACACACGCGAAGAGCGTGTAATCCAGAGCCCAGAGCGATGCTCCTGCCGTATTACTGACTCCAGGTGCACCCTGTCGAGTTCTGTTAGCTCTCGGAACAAGAAGAAAAGCCTACGCTCTGGCCCACATGGCATGAGTAGCTGTTCGTTTCTCCAAATACGTAATCGAGTCCCTGTGAGCGTGTAGCGGTGATATCAGGCGCAAACGATGAGAGGTTCCCGCGGATAGTAGATTTGGTCATCAGGTCCTGCAACAGCCCTTCGCTCCCTGAGCAGAATGAGCCACTGTAGTGGTGCTGAGATATGCTATAGAAACAGGCAATATTAAGCGTAAATTAGATAGAAGCAAAAGAATTACTGACGTAGAAATGGATGCTCCAGGTGCCGACTTGAGCAAGCCTTCACTAAAGGCAGATTGAGGAGAGAAGCCTCCTGTCGAAGACGAATGAGATGATCCCGCAAATGCAGCTCCCCAGAATTTGGTGCTTGAACTTGAAGAGATTCCCATGGTCGTAGAAATATTTGTCGCAAACGCGGTCCATCTGAAATCCTGGTTAATCAAGTGCGAGTGACGTGGCCAACAGAAGGGCTTACTCCTTGACATATTGCGTTATATTGTATGTTCGGGATCGAGCGCCGTTGTTCCGATACAAGTCAGCTTCATTACCGATCTCGATCGCATCCAAGGTTATTCCTGCATTTTTGATAGCAGAGGAAGAAAAAGCCTTGAGAATTGATTTCGCCTCAAGGAAAGCAGTCGTCAAGTTGAACTGTCCAAAGTTGAGGCCCCATGTGACGTGAGTATCTGTGGAGGTACATATGAGAACTGCCATGTACATTGAGGTGATGCGATCTCACTCGCTGGAAGGAATTGTGTTGCTTGATAGAATTGATTACCAACAGTGATGTTCGTGGCTTCAGGATATGGGACAATTGTGGTTATTGCGGGGAAAACGAGTTGTGTAGCCTGGTCATGAGAAGTAGAATCAAGACTCTACTTCGAGCTTGGGAGGAAATAGGAGACCAACCGAGATCGCTGCGTTGAATTTGGTGTGATCTTCACTATTAGCGCCGATTCTGACGCGGGGAGGGGCGCCAGTCAATTTACCAAGATTGTCGAGGACGTTGAAGAAGAATTGATTGCGCGACGTACTGCCTGCCCAATCGGTCCATCGGTCCTGCTCGATGGAAAAGGAGATCAGGGACGGAGAAACTTGAACAGAGGAAGATGGGGCCAAAAGAGGAAGAGAAACATCCAGGCTCGTCGCTTGGTATCCGAATGCAAGAAGATAGAGGAGGTGGAAGATGACCATGTTGTGTCCCATCCTGCAAAGAACTTTTACAGCGGGTTTATAACCGTAAGTGAGAGATCTTGTGAGAGTGCGTGAGGAATTATGGTGGAGATGAGTCTCCATTCCCAGGCAGTTTATATACGAGAACCACCAGGAGGTTATTCGGGTGTCTTTAACACCCTGATATCTGCTTGATATAGATGTGTGGAGAGCTAAAAGTAATGGAGATAGTGGATCAGAAAGGAGGCAGGTCAAGTGTCCATGGCCCTCAGGGTGTCAGACAAGGGAAGAAGTTGCCACTATTGGGCGCGTGCTGCGAGCGTTGATATTCACGAGCTTCCCCTGAGACCATTCGATGTCATGTCTAAGTCATGTCTCTTTCTGCAACGATATACTTAGCATATAATGACACACATAATCTTTGTAATGAAAATCGCAGAAATAAGGTGAGGATTAGAGAGAGGTACGTCGTGGCAGGTCGATTGGAGGCCTCAGTCGAAATCCTGTACTGAAGCCGGGAACCGCAAATAATGGGTCAAAAGGCAACAAGAGGCTCGAGTGTGTGCTCCACGGCACAGAATAGACGAAACTGAGAGCCGTCTAGGGTCAAGGATGGTTACTTTGCAGTCGATCGTGGTCGTTCAAGTGAAGGGTTGTGATGTTGACATAATTAGCTGTCCATGTCAGTGATTGAAGACACCACAAGCAACAACAACTTGCCCTTGACATTCTTCCTCGCCCACAGCAAAGGAGGCCATAACAATGGGCCTGCTCTTATCTCTTCCTCTGGCTGGCGGCCTTGCATCTATAGGCACGTCCTGCCTGGCGGGATTAGCGTTCTTCTGCACGTCGACAGCAGGCTAGTTAAGGGCATTCTGAAAGAACTGAACTTGCACTAAACCCGCAGCAGCCTCCATGTTCTTTAAGTCCTGCAACTGCAACTCCTCCATCGCTACCCGGGTTGGTTTTGCGGTGAGAAACAACACAATACATCCCAAGAGCTCGATCCTTACGCACGGTGTGGCCGGTTAGATCATATTCTCCCTCAACTCGATTTTGGCATGGATCATGAAGACGGACATGGCAATAAAGCTCATCGAAAAGTGGAGCGCTGGATATATAAAGATGGATTGTGAAGGAGACAAATGCTACGGTGTGCTTGCAGTACGCAACTCCGCTATATCTCCTGCTTTTTACGGTCTCAAACCCTCTACTAGGTTCATCGAATCTGCTTCGCTCTTACGCTGCTCCACTTCATCCTCGGTTTGTCTTTAATCGGTATAAGGGATACTCGTGACAAACGTGCGGCTATTCAGAATGGGTATGAATAACTCTTGCAGTCCTCACATAAACTCATCACCATTGCAGTTGGTGGGGTCCAAAGGTCCTACTATGGCTCATTCTTGTCGTTGTGTCCTTCTTCATTCCTAACGGCTTCTTCATGTTCTGGGGTAACTACATATCTCTCATTGGCGCAACAATCTTCATCCTGCTCGGTCTCGTCCTTCTCATCGACTTCGCGCACTCGTGGTCCGAGATGTGCCTCGAGAATTGGGAGAACTCGTCATCAAATTTCTGGCAGTGGGTACTCATACTCTCCACTGCTGGAATGTACGTCTTCACCTTTACGCTGACTGGGCTTCTGTACGCCTATTTCGCGGACGCGGGTTGTACACTCAACCGATTCTTCATATCCTTCAATCTCGCGCTCTGCATCCTCATAACAATCCTCTGCGTGCATCCCACTGTCCAAGAATATAATCCTCGCTCTGGCCTCGCTCAAGCAGGGATGGTTGCTGCGTATTGCACATACCTCATCGTGTCTGCCATAAGCAACCATACCCACGAAACACTGTCTTGCAATCCTTTGCGAGACGGCAAGGGTACACGCAAGGCGGTTGTCGTATTTGGAGGTATCTTCACCTTCTTAGCCATCGCGTACTCGACAACGCGCGCTGCGACTCAGAGCCGTGCTCTGGTTGGTAAAGGGAAGAGAAGTCGTGTACAGCTTCCCGAGGATGACGAGAACGGACACTCCGAGTTGGGCTATGTTACAACACAACCAGGACGCACCGAGTCGCCTCGATACCAAGCTTTATTGGCTGCGGTCAATGCAGGGTACGCTGGTCTCCTCAGCCTCTCAGCAACGTTAAATCTGATCAATTCTTCGACAACAGAGCTATCCCTGCATCAGCTTTAGAGGAGGAAGATTCTGACGAGGAAGAGGATGTTGTGGGCGAAACCCGGGATGACGAACGTTCTGGAACTCGATACAATGTTAGCAACCTCTCTTTCTGCTCGTTGTCACGGCCTGACCTTCCCTCTAGTACTCTTGGTTCCACGTCATATTCGCCATTGCGGCGATGTACGTTGCTATGCTACTGACTGACTGGTGGGTGATGTTCAGGCTCATCGGCTTTCACACAATTTGACATCTTGCACTCTCTCTAGGAACATCGTATCGAAACATCCTATCGCAGGGACCGCAGACCCCGATTCGGACGTTTATATTGGTCGATCGGAGGTGGCAATGTGGATGCGAGTTGTGTCCAGTTGGGTGTGTATGCTCCTGTACATCTGGAGTTTGTTGGCTCCGGTGGTCATGCCCGACAGGTAAGTGTTTGAATCCTCCCGGTGGCTCTTTTCTCATGCCTGAACGCAGGTTTGGTGACTTATAAACCCTCCTGTGGGATATTCAAGATCCCCTTGATTGATTCTGTATGCGTGTATATCATTATTGTTCCTTTCTTAATATATTTCACTTTGAATTTACGTTGTTGGAATGGAATCAGCTCTTCAGGCCCAGTGAAAATCGCGTCGAGTGGAACTGAGCAAGAGTGAGCCAAATAGAAAACAATCAAGCAAGATCAAGCTGGAAAGTAACCGGACGCATCAATTCAACATCAATCACAACTTTTTGACCACAACATCAAGAGTCTTTGTCTTAGCTTCAATCTCACCAACTGCACTCGCATTACATACACATTTTGTCTCTCAGTAACTCAAATCAACTTGTTTCGACTTTTCTAACTTTGCCACTCGCGTGCTCCGTTCAAATTCGAAGGTCTTTTCGGATCCCAGTTTCTCGACGTGTCTCGCTTGATAAGGTTCTCAACGTATCTCTGAATAGTACTCGGTAGATTCAATGGGTCGCAAAGCTGCCGCACCCGAGCTTACGCGACGCGTGTGACATTGCCTTGTTTCACTTTCAACTCATACCATGACTACGCCCCCTGCCACGTCTCCTCTCTATCCATCC
>JABCKO010008027.1:0-23043 GCA_018855915.1 Tephrocybe sp. NHM501043
GCTAACTTCTCCATCAGTGTCATTGTCAGTGAGGCCTGCAAAAATGTCTTCATTAAGACCTTCTTCAATGAAGTCTTAAATATTGCACTCCACAATTGCCATCCAGGCCTCCTGCTCCTTGTCATCTTTCAACTTTGCATTGGCTGCTGTCTCCTTCTCCTTTCCCTTCTCAGATGACTTGCCCTTCTTCTTGGGTCCCTGACCCTCCTTGCTGCCACCAGGAGCCCAGCATTCAGCCTTATAGTGGCCCTTCTTATGACAGTTAAAGCACTCAATGTCCTTCTTTGAGCCTCCACCACTACTGCGGCCTTTCCCTTCTGCAAAGAAAGCAGCATTCTCTTCTTTCACACCCTTGGACTTGAGGGGTGCTTGTACTCCTCAGTTATTGTCTGCATCAGCTTGTCGGGGGTCAGGGTGGTGCCAAGGACACTAGATGTTGCATTAACAGCAGAAATGTAGGGATCATATGATGGGGGAAGGGAACCAAGTATGATAGCATAGAAGTCATTGTCACTGGGGACATGTCCCATTGCTGAGAGATTCTCACGCATGGTGCACAACTTTGTGAAGTGTGTGCAAACGTTGGCTTTCTCAGTGCATCTCTCAGCCTGGAGACGCCGCCGCAGATCCACCAAAACCATACGAGACTTGTTCTGGAAGTTGCCCGCAAGTGCTTCCCAGATTTTGAAGGCAGTATTGTGCCTGCAAATCTTCATGAACAGTGAGTCCAGGATTGTACCTGCAATTTGTTGCTTAACAATAGCTTTGCCCTGTTTCCAGACTTTGAGATCCTTCTTCCATTGCATGTTGAGTGTGGTTTTAGCTTTGTTGAGTACAACATTAGGGGCACGGTTGGAGATGGGGTCAGCTGGTTCCTTTGCCATTCTGTCAATATGCTTGAGAAGTCCATGCGCATCAACAGACTACATCAACTTGTCTTTGTAAATGACCCAGTTGCTGCCAGACATGTCAAGTTTAGGAATTTGAAGGAAATTGTCACCAAGTTTGGTAGAAGTCATTTTGGAGAGGGGATAGAGCAGGGTAATTTTTTGCAAGGTAAATCTTTGTTCTTAATCACTGGGGTCAGGGCCCATAACCTATTGAACAAGGTTAAGCTCAGCCAGTGTAAGAATGGACTTAATGTATTGTAGTACCTATTGAACAAGGTTAAGCTATGAAAGAAAGTTAGGAAATAGTATAACAATGTAAGTAACATTGTGCTCACCTCAGCCAGTGTAAGAATGGACTGAGGTGGCACAATGCAGTATGTAAACTATATAAGTGAACAAACGGGGTATCTGCGGGGCAACTGCCATCAAGAAATATATGAGTAAGTGGGGTGCGCATGCATGTGTGTGTGCTAACCAATAGATAAAAAATCAATAATACCAGAATTCATCAACCCTAGGCACCATCACATGCTGTGCTTGGGCCAACATAATGGGTTGTAATTCCAACATCATGGCAATCCCTCTTTGCATTTCCACACCTTCACAATGGGTAAGAAAGTGGCTAACAATTACCTGATCCATTCTAATTCACCCACCTTACAAATATCTCTATCAATAATGCTATTTCAATCCCCTTTACACTCTCACATACATGGGCTAAGTCTATGGCAAGGAGATACCACTCTGCTGCATCAGCCTTCTGGATATACTGCAATAAACTTTTCATCTCTGCAGACCTCCCTTTACCCACCTCAAAGAACCTATTATGTACATATGCACTGATCTTTGTGGGGTGCATGTGAGGGTATGCCATCAACAACAAACTACTTAGTATCTAGGCTTAGCACATTCAGGAAGGACAAATCTAGCAAGGCAGGAAAAAAATTTGATATCTATTAAAAGGGGCCAAGAACCATATAAGATACAGTAGTATTAGAGTTTCTTGTCAGCTTCATGTGCCTCAGGATGTCCTGTGGACAGGTTGTTGAGGAAGTCTTCCTATGCATCAAGTTTTCATACATATAACCAAAATATCAGCCCAGTAATACCAGCAAGAACACCCATGACTCCATAGTTCCATACAAGCAGTGGGTCAGCAGATAGTGCTTTTTCAGAAACAAGCATGAGTTGATCCATGATGAAGCTATTAGCACATAACTAAGGCTAGATGTCAACTTTTGTGAATGGCCCATCAAAAAGCACTACTTGTGATCTAGTTTGAATCTAGATGTTCAATGGAGACATGAGAACATTTTTGTCAGCATTGACACAAGTGGCAGCAGAATAGTGACAAGGATTGGTCTGTCAATATCTCATTACCACAATCTATCTCCTAAAAATGTGAAACTATCCTTGTAGATATAATATTGAACAATTGTATTGACATTTTCAGACCCCATGAAGTTGTGATGGAAAGTGCAATCACATACCTGCTGCCCAAATCATAGCCTCAGCACCAGTGAAAATCCAGCAGTGATTTTCTTGAGTGCACTGAAGTTAATACCATGTTGCCAAAAGGTTGGATAGATCTATTATAGTGTCAATACCTTCAATCAATACTGTTAATGTCCTATAATGTAACTGAATACTTACAAGGAGATTGCAAGTAGGGATAAAGATGACAAGGGCAAAGGGATCAAGATTTGACAAAACATCATTGGGCAAACTATGTGTCAACATTGTTGCAGCCTGCAATGTCAAGTTGTTGTTTAATTGGTTGTATGTGAACCCTACAATTCTTCATGAGTACCTCTCCAAGTCAAAGAGATTGCAAATGCACAATAGAGGGGATGCCAACAGAACACTTTGCCTTCAATCTACAATTTACTTCATTCACCCACTGGTTGTCAAAGGTCATCCACTTTGGCTTATTGTCAACATGCTTGCTAAGCTTCACATTCTCCCAAAAGTCTGGTACAGTAAGCTGCTTGTATGTCTTGACTGGGTTCAAGCTCCATTGGCCCTTAGCAGCATATCTCCATAGGCAGAAGGCCATTAGAAGGATAGAGCCAGTGGGTGGGGAGTGCACATAATGGTTGCAGCCAACAAACAGCATAATGGGGCATAAGAGGAAGATAATCATTGGAAGCATGTAGGCGAGCCAGAAGCCAATGTACTAACATAAATGTCAGTCCATATGAGGCAACTTGAAGGAGGTGGATAACACAGACCTTTTCCAAGTATGTTATGCCAATTTGACCAACCAAAGCTCCAATGTTGATAAAAAGGTAGAAGTACTAATTGTGGATGAGGAATCGTGTGCTCAGCAGTCAAGAAATTGTGTGCACCATATACACCCAAGATATGATGAGCATGGGATCAATGATGATATGCTCACCATCCTTTCTTGTAACAACAAACAAGCATTTCTGCTTGTACTGCTCAGCAATCAATGGCAAGATATTGCTCTTAAACAACCCAGTCCCAAGCCCCATAATTACTAATATGATGATGAGAGCTTGGGAATGTTGCAAGAGAGAAGGCTAATGGTTTAGATAACCTCAATTCATGATAAACACTAATGAATATATTCTGTACCTAATGCTTTAGATACTAAGAGGTATCAGTGAAAGTAATGAGTGAAATAGTAGTATTGACTTACACCTTAGTGGGTGGTAAACACTGAGGTGTCCAGGCATAAAAAGAAAAGAATAAAACAGGAAGCAAATGATTGGTACTTACAGGTATGATCCTTGTATCCTCAACATCCTTATAATACATTTTCTGAGGCTAATGAGCAAGATGAATGGCTGTGAATAATGCATCCTCTACACTGCAGCTAGTGAGCATCATGGAATGGCTGCAAGTAATGCATTACCTGAGGCTAGTAAGCAATACAGATGAGGCAACTGAGAAAAACAGGTAATGCATTATTTGGACAGGACATGCAACTGAGCCATCAGTATGGATAATGCATTATATGGGCAGGATGGGCAACTGAACAATTGGTACAGATAATGCATTACAGCTCATTGCAAGTAATGCATTATTTATTCAGGACAGGCAACTGAGCAATAAGTACAGATGATATATTACAACATTGCAGGTAATGCATTATTTGGACAGGATGGGCAACTGAGCAATCAGTACAGGTAATGCATTATAGAATTGCAGGTAATCCATTGTTTAGACAGGATAGTCCTGAGGCAACTGAGCAATAGATATGCATAATGCATTACAGCTGCAGCATTGCAGGTAATGCATTATATAAGCAGGACAGGCAACTGAGCAATCAGTATGGATAATGCATTGCAGCTCATTGTAGGTAATGCATTATTTATGCAGGACAGGCAACTGAGCAATAAGTCACTGGATAATGCATTACAGTATTGTGGGTAATGTATTATATTAGCATGTGAAAGCTATGGCTTGCAGGTACTAATTACAGACAATAATGCATTTCATACTATGTGTAACTTAGGGTAGTGTGAAATAGAGCTTTGAAATTTGCATCAGCTAATTTGTATGGCTGATTTTCCACTAATTTGGTGGGTCTGCTATCAGGATCAAATAGTGGGTGCAAAATAGGGCAAATTAGCCCCAGGAATTCCCAAAAACTTTTGAGACCTTAAAGCCTCTTCTTCCAGATCACTCATAAATCAATAACACAGATAGCAAGTCTGAGGGAACAGATCATAGTTTACTGTATTTAACTGTGGATGCTACAGTTGCCTTTGTCATAATCCATACCTCTCAGTTGACACCCATAGCTATGGGTTATCAGAGAGTATGGGTTTCCACAGAGGTTATATATACACTTAAAAATGAGAATATAAATATATTAACTGTTGTTGGTGTATTGTACAACATTCTAGATGTGTTCTAAAGGACAGTGATCTATGTTGAAGTGAAATAGTCAGTTATCTTAGAGGAGACCATGTTATTGAGCTCCAAACAATGCATCTGCCTTGCAATTGATGCAAGATCAGCTTCTACTCTGCAAGCAGTGGGGGTGTTAATGCCATTAAGGTGGCTTGTGATCAATGCAGATAATTTAAGAAAATCATGTCACAAAAATGCATTGGTAGGTATGTCTGCATTGTTGTCAACATCATCATCCCCACCATTGGTCAAAGCATCCTCTGCAGCCTGTCAGACATCAAGGACTGCCTTGCAAATGTCCTCATCAGTGTATTTGTGCAAGCATTCAATTTCATCAATTGGATTGAGGAGTTCCTCAATATCCATTCTGTTTTGGGGTTGAAGTGCACTACTTGCTTGCAGCTCATTAAGCATGGTTTCAACCTCCTTCTTAAGGCTTTTGATGGGATTACTGGTAGGTGCATTGAGAAGGGATAAAATTCTTACTGTGGGCTGTGCAGCTAGTTGACATAGTTCAGAGAGAATGCCAGCCTTTTGCCAACAATGCCTGATTGTGGTTGTATCAACTGCATTCCACACAGCATCTGCCAGTTGCATGGCCTCAAGCTGGTTAATGTTGTAGATTTTGGATAGTGTGACCCCAGAATCATATCTTCCAATAGCTCATTGAATGTATTGCAAGCAATAATGAGCTTTGAAGCATCTGATGATGCCCTGATCCAACGGTTGAATATGCGCAGTAAGATTTGGCTCAGAATTCTTGACACAAATGTTCTGGAGGCCTTCCAGCATAATATGCCTAGAGAAGTTGTCCTGAAATAGCACAATTTTCTAGTTCTGGGCCCTAAGTTTGTGATCCCATTGCTGGATCCAATCTTGATACAGAGCAGCCATGATCCAAGCCTTGGCATTGTTGCAGTAGACACACCTAAGGTCAGCACCAGAGTGCCTTCCAAATACATGAGGCTTCTTTGCCTTTCCAATAACAAATGGTGGGAGCTTATGTGACCCATCTGCATTTGTTGTGACAGCATAGGTCAAGTGGACCTTTTGCCCTTTTACTCCTGAACTTCTTTTATCAGCAAGTCCTTGATTGGAAGGCATTCTGTTTTGAAACAATCAGGATTTTCCCAGAGATCTCATGATCAAGCAACACATATACATAGAAAAGTCCAGTCTTGTCCATGTTGTAGAGGTCATGCAACTCATAACCAGAATTGTCAATGAGATCTTCAATAAGATCAGCAATTCATTGCCTCTCCCTTGCTATCACCTCTGGGGTTGACAATACTGCTTTGCCATGGCACTTGAATTGTTTCAAATTGAACCTTATCTTGAACCCAGTCAACCAACCTTTGCTCAGGCCCAGGTGCTTGTTGTTTGGCACACCAGCAATGTCAGCAAACTGGGTCCACTTCTGGCATAGAACCTCACCAGTGGTGATGAGGTTCTCTGACATTGCTTTTGCTACCCAAAGGTCAAGCATATCCTTGATCTCTGGATGCTGCATTTGTTAAACTTGTTTGGTGGTTTGGTCTGAATGCTTGGAGGCAGCGGTCCATTGTTCTTGCTATTTTGACTTCTCCTTCACCCATGAGGACACCAATAGCTGCTTCATCTTCAGGTTTGGATATTTTGGTGAAAAGTGCTGTGCAGTTTTCAACTGGTTCTGGCCATTGGCATAATACCAGTCCAAAATCTCAATCTGTTGGGCAAGCATTGCATTTTCCTTCTTTGTGAACACAGGCTCCTTCTCTTTTTTTTAGATGCCTTCTCCATGATGTCCTTGACCTTAGGCTCTGTACCTGTGATCTGTCAATGTGTGCAGCTCACTCAGGTGATTGCAATAACATATGCTTCCTCTTCTTCCCAACAACTTTGGCAAGCTCACCAGCTGCCTCTCAAAGCTTTTTAACCACACCCTTCTCCTCCTCATCCAGCCTTTCCACATCCCTTTCATAATCCAATGCTGTCTCCAATTTATCCACCACTTTTTCTAAATCCACCAAATTTCCTTCATGGTCCAGCCATACCTCATCTTTGCACAAAATAGACTTTTGCTCAGCAAGTAGTGTTTTGAGTTTGATTTTCTTAGCTTTGACTTTGTTCCTGAGGGTTTTTAGGCCTTTCTTTAGAACTTTGAGAGGTGTTAGAGTCATGTGTTTGAGTTACATTGAAACAAACACAAAAACACCCATTTATAACTGTTACTCAGTTCAATTGCTACAATAAAGTTCCAGACAAGCCTCCCAGTAACCTAATAAAAGTACACCTAAGGCATTGAATATCTCAGTCACATGGGACCCTTGTAGGCCCATTATTTGGTTGGTTCCAATAGGCCTCCAAGGGTCACTTCCAAATTGGAACCAATGATTTGGACTGCTCTAAAAATAGACTGCCTCAGGTATAGGCTGTACTTTTCTAAAAGTAAACTGCCTCTGAATTTTTGGAACCCCACACCACCAAAATACCCTCCAAATTGGTGGTTGCAACATTGTGAGACCATATCAGCCATTGTCTGCACTGGTAGTGGTGGAGAGGCCAGGGAAGCAGGGTGTGCATAGGCAGAGATGGTGAACACATACCATGTCAAACAGCATGAAAGTTCATCAGGCAACTTTATGTAACAAGCTTCCAATACACTTTCTCCTACAATAATTTCAGAATAATGTGTTACATGATATGTGGTTGGTGATTTACTCATATAAGTCATCTGTAGTATATGGCAACATTGTGTTTATGAAATTCAATATACATATTTTTTTTTTGAATTAGTCCCACCGCCAAAAATTCAGCACCTCCAAATTGGAGCTGCCAACCACATACATCTAATTAGAACCTGCAGGAACACTGAAAAGCTCAAAAATAGCAGCAGGACTGGCCTAGATCTGCCCCCTGATCCTCTCCCAAATAAGATTTGGGTGAAGGTGGTTTCACTGCCAAAACCCTACTAGGCCTATTATTTTGATGTTCCTAATAGGCCTAGTAGGGGTCCACGTGACTGCAACTTTTGCTGCCAGCCATGTAAAAGTATGGGGTTTGAGTCCAAGAGCCTATGGGTTATAGTATTTGAGAGAGTATGGGTTATGGGTTGCGATAGTGGAGATACACGGTACTATGCTGAAAGCGCAAATTTGCACAAATTGCATGTTTACAAAGCAAAATAGCCTTTGCAAATTTGCGGAGATTTGCACAGGCAAATTTGGGCTCTGGCGAGGGTCTGGCAAATTTGCCGGGCGAATTAGAACTCAAACCTAATTTGCACCACCCTAGTGTAACTACACTGTATATTGCATTAAAGTACCAGCAACAGGTGCATGATAGTAACAGGACGTCCCTGGGGCATGCAACAGGAGCCGTCGAGGGTGAAGATGGGATCTTGATTGTCCGATCAACAGAATCTGATCTGGAATGTTGAACAGTCGTGTTCAGTTGTTTGGCTTCATCTCTCCACATATTATTATTATGTAGTACGCTGATCTGTGCCATAAAATCTTACTCGTGTGCTCAACTCCAGCTGCAATCATCGGGCGCGCAAAATTCTAGATGTTTTATATATTTCTTGGTGCCCGTAGGTGCCTGTGATGTCTTGGAGGTATGTGTTCAGATCGACATTTGCCGTGGGTACCATTTATCTGAAATCAATGCTGAATGCAAAATAAACAGTTTTATGAAGATCTTCTAACCTTGGATTTGGTTCACGCCACTATTGAGTTCAGAGGAGCATGGATTAGGTAAATTAGATATGCCCTATACACCGTAATTGCACTCAAAATTGTCATAAGATAAATTATTAAGCCATGCAAATTTGTATTGAGCTATGCAATATCATCTAGAGCCGTGCTAATACCAAGCCCACCCATGCTAATCCAAGTCCAGCCGTGACACTACTAGCACAGCTAGCACGGCCGTACCACGGCTTTTTCTGTTTGCCCTCCAATACCCATCTTGCCGCCAAGTTCATCTGTAAATAAGTGCTGCGGCCTTACCACTTTGACGATTCACGGTTACGATGTATAGGAGCAGTAATTCAAAGTGTCTACCCAGAACATTGGATGATCATTCTTCATCGAATCTTCACCTGAATCGAAAGACCAGAATTCGGAAAGATAAACGTGAACGCAATTCCCGGTTTGTAATTGGCTATCCATTTTTCACCAAAAATGAGGGTACTTTCAAAAGCTTTGGGCAGCTAGGTTCAAATCTCCAAGCGTCCGAATATGAAGAAATGGTCATGTTTCATCTGCTCGTACGAGTACGATGGAAGTCTCCTTAGAGGTATATCATGAGACTGAGAGGCAACATCGTCAGATGGTACTCAATATCTTGCTTCGGTGCTTTGTATGCCATTGATGCTAATCCGGGTGTTCTATCGTCTTCGGGCCAATCTTTCTGGCAAACCTTCAGCAGCCCAAATGCTGGTGGAGGAGGACCAGAGAAGTCATCAAGCGGCCACGGGAAGAGACGCAGGAATCGAGCAGTGTACGAAGATGCGCTATCGATGGACTAGCCTTTTGACACGATATTGATACACAGTGGGGAAACGGAGGGGCATATAAGGAGAGCAATCATGACTTCGGGTCAAGCATATACGGCTAGTACAATAGAAATGAATATTCAACAATGAGCAATATCCACGAAAAGATACACTTTATGTACATGCACTCTCTTCAAGCAGATCCCGTTTCTGTCGGAGTGATGAATTTCGATGCCGCCAGATTGTTGAGTTCATCTTCTTGTGCATCTAGCTTTCGGACGGAGAACCAGAATACAATGCCAGTCATCCCAGCAAGGACGGCCATGGTACCGTAGTTCCATACAAGTAAGGGATCCGAGGAGAGCGCTGGAACGCAAGGATCAGGGTAGATGCTCGAAGGCCCACTCAAGGTCACGCACCAACGAAAGCCTCCCCTATTGCAGCTGAGATTGCTGAGGTAAAGAGGAAAACAGACATGACGAGTGAACGCATATTGACAGGTGCCTTTGTGAAGGCGTATTCCAAACCTGTGATGGACGCAAAAATTTCGCTGAATGCCACAAGGATGTAGCTTTTGGATACGTCTAAGATCAAGGTAGCGGAGCTGGCACTGAAAAGAACTTACGATCCCGTTTGCGCCCACACGTTGATAGGTGAAACTAGTGAGTTACCATTGTCATCCACGCACGTAGATGCGGAATAGTGGCAGGGGTTTGTCTACAACTACTCAGTCGATGGTAGTTAAAGAAAAAGGAAGGCTCTAACCCTGTAGATATAGTGCTGAAGAACTGGGTATTTCCAGATTAGCAATGCCTGTTCTCGCCACTAGTCAGGCTTACCTGCAGCCCAGATCATCGCTGCTGCACCAGTATAGAATCCAGAAGCAATCTTTTTCAGGGCACTGAAGTTGATTTTAGCGCGGCGTAGGGCAGGGTAGATCTGATGATGAAAAATTGTCAAAGAAAGTTAACCGATGAGCCTATTTACATACGAAGAGATCACAGATGGGGATGAAGATGATAAGCGCGAGTGGGTCGAGATTTGAGAGTACGTCATTGGGTAAACCATGAGTGGACATGGTGCCTGCTTGTGATGTCAAATTGTTGTTGAGTTGATTGTAAGTCAGCCCTTGCATGTCGATTGTCAGTCGCAATCGCAGACACAGAGTAGGCAGAGGGGCACACAGTAAATAGGGTACCAAGAGAAGACGGCGCAAGCTTTCAGGCCACGCCTCACCTCGTCAACCCAATTATCATCAAACGTCATCCATTTTGGTTTGCTATCCCCCAACTTGCTAGGCTTGGCATTCTCCCAGAAATCATCAGCCGTCAACTGCTTGAAGGTTTTCACGGGATTGATGCTCCAGCGGTCCTTGGCTGCCACGCCAAAAAGACGTAGAGCGATGGCGAGAATTGAGCCAGTGGGTGGGGAGCGCACGTAGCGATTTCTTCCAAACCAAAGAACCAACGGGCAGAAAAGGAAGACAATGGTTGGAAGTGTGAACGCAAGCCAGAAGCCAACATACTAGAAAGAATATTGAGGCCGAGTTTGAAACTCTATCTACTCACGACGGACCTTGGCTGAGTAAGACATACCAATCTGGCCGATCAAAGCACCAAGGTTAATAAAAAGGTAGAAGTACTGTAAATGATGGTAAGAGTTTTATTCATTTAAAATAAAGAAAGATGTACCATGTAGACACGGGAGAGGGTGAGAATAGGATCAACAATGACCCTTTCACCGGACTTCAAAGTGATGACGAAAGGGTGTGTACGCTTGTACTGTTCGGCCACCAAAGGCGATATGTTGGCCTTGAATAATCCAGTGCCTCGATACGCCTGCCGTCAGCCAAAAAAACGGCGCGGTTCAATCAGACATTCATACCGAATCCCATAATTACCAGTGCAATCACGAAAGCAGCCAGGGCACCGTCGGGGTGCTGAATTACGCTGGGAAGGGCAGAGACGATAAGAAGGATGTGGCCAATAAGTGCGATGAATACTGCGACACAGATCGTGTTAAATCTTCCCCAGTATGTATCGGCTATGTAAGCTCCCAGCAGGGGAGTGACATAACACCTAGGATAAAGCATGAGTTAGGCACCATCGCGAGTTTGGTGAACAAACCAGAATAGGTAGAATGTGCTAATACCAGTCGACGTTCGCTGGCCTTGATTAAGAGCGCCAGCTTGGTTCAGCAAGTCACCAACGCTTACTGCGCCAGTGGTGGAACCAGGTGGAAGCTTTCTTTGGATAAAGTTCGTCTTGATAGTAGAAGTTACAAAGTCACCTGAAGTCGCAAGGGCGACGGGAACTTACAAAAACAACCGTAGAACCGTAAAACTGTCAAAGGGTTAATATTACGGTCGGTATCTGGCGGAATTAAATATGGGCCTACTGAGAATCGTTCAGCTAATTCAACAAATGCGATGACTGCGGAGTGCTTGAGGTCAGGAAAGAATGTAACAAGCCAATGTGCACGTACGGTAGGCGTTCCAAGGAATCGTATCCGACACCCTGCGAAGAGTCGCTTTCTCTTCCTCTGTAGGGAAGACTAAGCCGTCGTGAATGTCGTCTTTTAGGACCGTTCCATCGAATTTATCGTCAAGTTCATGCTTGTCGCCAATTTCCACTGCCTTATCGCTCCTGTGGTCCGAGATGAATTCGTTGGCCATGGGTGAGAGGGGCGAGGGGGCGGGGACAGGGCAAACACTTGATACGAGAAGACGTGTATCGTTTATATTGGTCTGGAAGTGGTATGGCATTGACCAGATCCATGTCCACGTGGAAGCTGCAGGATAAGAAGCCAAAAGTCGCTGTCTGCTCAAATGATGTGACCACTTGACATGCGACCACGATAAAGGTTTGAACTTTGCTCTCGGAGCTTGTGGAATGTAGAATTGCCCCACTTGGGAGATATAGACGACCTTGTCCTAATGGTTACTGGCCCCACGACCGTAGCCACATGGGCAGTTACGGCCAATCAAGGCCTATCATGGCGAGAGCACCGGTGTCAGGCGCTTAACATCAAGTAGCTCTTAGTACCTCGATACCTGCTAGAGACACACTAAGTATGACGGCAACCGCGTTTGTCAAAAATAGCCATGTCAATGGCTGCGAATCTCGTATAATGGATTGTAGTTCGAGATACGCTTAATAAGTTGCTATAGACAGTTTTAACTAGGTTAGAACTTGATAAAAGGGCGCTGCAGAAGTAGCAGATCGTACCTTGACCGTATATATAGATGGCCGTAAGACAGTACTCTACTACAGGATAGTTCGATGTTTGAGCGGGTGTTGCGGTTTGAGTGGGAAAGGCGGTCAATACGAAAGGCGGAATATGGCGACTTCAAAATAGTATCATTGCTTTAAATCAATGATAGAAGGCAACAGACGTACAAGAGCTCGCGGGTACTAGTGATATGATTTCCCACCAACTTGACAAAGCGAATGTCTCACTTGAATCTGTGGCTGTAATAGCTGGAATTTAAGGGGCAGGGATCGTCGTAGCGGTAACCTGTTTAGGCAGAAGGTTTGAATAACGGGCTCCGGTCCATGCTGAGAGCCTTACAAACATTGGTCAGATCGACGCGAGCATCAAATAGATAAGCCTCTCGAGACTGCAAAGCGGGTCGAAACTGAGGCACCGTACCGCCTGGATTACGTGAAGGAGAAGGAAAAGCGCAATTGCACGAAAGGACCATCCTGTTGATATGTTAAATAAGTTCTATTCTGATAGCAGTCCGTTGAAGCAGAAGACTTTTTTCACTCGTGATGATCGAAGGGTAAACCCAATTGATAATCTTACACTCAAAGGGCGGACCCAAATGAATGTATACACAGAGAAAGAGATGGAGGATCAATAGAAACACGATACTGAACCAGAACAACGAGACAGTGACTCTAAGCCCAATGGCACGAAGTGGCTGAAAGGCAAAAGGTGAAAATCACATTTCGTCAACGTGGAACGTGTAGCAAGTCAAGCGTACAAACACAAGCAATCCGACGCGCGTTCTCTTGCGCTCGGGCCTCGCGGGATGATTATGTATGGAAGTGATCAGACCTAAAAAGAATATCGACGATCTCGAAGGTCCAAAATGACGTCGGGGCCGAGGATGAGAACGGTTTCAGTGGAGTTAGAAGTCAATACAACGTAATAACAAGAATCGCCAAAACATCATAACACAAATGACCTCAAGATTTCAAGGAGTCCGTCCTCTCTACTACATCGTTCGGTGCAGGTGGAAATGAGCGTTCTGTGGACTGGTGGTCAGATATTTCTTTGAACTTGGAGCAGCCAGAACAAAGATGACTGCGACTTACCTTCCCCATAATAGAGTGAACAACATAGACAGGTATAGGCAGCCGACGGCCTTCGCCTAATTTGACATGGGATACACTTGTTGTCAGCCGAGGCAGTCACGAGCCAATCAAGGTGAAGGATTGCAAGTTCGCTTTTATTTGATTATGGACAAGCGATTCTAAAAGTGGAGATGGAAGTAGGCCTCTTACTCCTGATCTAGCTAGATGTATAGCCTATATTGAAAGGCGATGGTTGTCGATAACGAAGGATTTGGACACCGGAAGCCATGATGCAATGTGGGCTCAAGAACGACAGATGTCACGCTCAACTAGGCTGCCGCAGAAGCCTTCGTTCAGAGGGTGATCGGATCTCGAACGAACCGCCGTTCCATGGGAAGGTATTGATTTGAGAAGTTGGTAAGCATAGATAGCCTTCTGTTGGAACTTGGCGAGGACAGTAGTTTGGCTAGACGAAAAATGATCAAGACTGAAAGGCGTACATATTCAGAGGCACCGGTGGTTGGAGACCGCTTGAGATAACTTGACGTGACTGTTTCGTTCCCTAAATTAGCAGCGACGGGCCGCCTCAGTGCCACAGCACATGCTTCCCGACAATCTGGACGTCGGTGGCTCGTGCGCTATGAAAAAGCAGATGGGCATGGTGGTGCCTGAAAAAATAAACTTGACCTGCGCGACCATATGCAACGGATCCGATGATTTAGAGGGAGAATAAGTGTATGGGGAAGGATGGTGGAGCAGCTCAACACGCCAAAATGACACTCAAGGCTTCACATCAACAATTCTCATGTCAGATGAATCAGGTGAGAGTGAGAGACTGCTCTAAAAAAAAATCAAACTTGAACATATTCCGTATGCCTCGGTGATAGCTATCGTCGCATCGTGATGTCAGATGAGAGTTCAATTTTCATAATAGCATGGACTAGATTTAGCCTTACCTTTCTCTCAAGGCGTTTACACGTGAAGGTAGAGCTATCTTGACATTCGTCTAAGGATTTTCTGAGCTTAGCCAACTTCTCCTGACACCATAATGGCATTAAACATTGACGGTGATGCAAGTCAATGGTTGCAACTTGCTGGTCGTGGAATGAGTGACGGCTTTTTTGATGTGACTTGTGACATATTGGGTCCTAAGCCATCACTGATCAGTCTTTACGTCGGTGAAAACCGTTTTTTGCAGTCTTTTCAGCATTTCTAACGCATTTTATAGACATCAATGAGTCCTCAAACCTAACAGCTGTTATTCTAATACACTTTCTCTTACCAATATACAACAAGTCTGATTGTCCTTCACCTACAAACGACAAGCGCCCTTCATTTCGGAGCCATGTGCTGCCATGCTTCTTACCCGGACTATAGCCAACCGATGCATAAATGGGGTCTAGGAAGTACTCCACGGTCTGATTTACTCGTTTGGAACCTCATGACCCCGCACAACCCCTCAATGTTGGTCTCATGTCGATGACAACAATACTCCAGTGTATAAAGTGTTCTCGCTCGATCTGGAATTCCTCCTTACGTTGCCCTTTTTCTCCTGTACACTGAGAAGGCAAACGTTCGAAGCGATGGGTGTCAGTGAACTTAACGCCTTTCCTTTGACAATGTTCACTGATCGTTTTCTAGTACAACGCTCGTATAGCATCTAATCCCGTGTGTAGCACCGCTATTTGGTTTTACTGAGTCTTACTAGGGCCATCAGTATGTGGTGGGCTCGTTCGCCTGCATTGGCGGAGGCCTCTTCGGTTTGGACATCTCGTCCATGTCCGGTGTGCTGAGCGTTAGTCGCGATTTTTGGATACTCTGCCTTCTTTCTGATCGTGTCAACAATAGAACCCTGCCTACCTCAGGGTATTCAACTCGGTATTTATTTCTTGGTATCGGATGAGAATTGCATCTGATAATGTATTATTTTCTAGCCCGATTCTAACGCACAGGGTGGTATCACTGCTGCCATGCCCGCTGGATCTCTCATTGGCGCGCTCGCCGTGACGCAACTGGCTGACAGGATTGGGCGTAAGAAGACTGTTATCTTGGCTGGTATTATTTGGGTCATTGGCTCCATCCTGCAATGCGCATCAGTGGTTGGTAGCACCCGAAAGATCATTCCACAATTGCTTTTGATAACTTACCTTGACAGAACCGCGGAATGCTTGTCGTCGGACGTATTATCTCTGGATTGTCTGTAGGCCTTTCTAGTGCTGTTGTTCCTATCTACCAATCGGAAATCACTGCTCCTGCCATCCGCGGTCGCATGGTCTCACTGCAACAATGGTACTTTATTCGTTGGCATCTGGAGAATATTGTCGATGACCATTTTTCAGGTCTATTACGTGGGGTATTCTCATCCAGTACTTCATCCAATTCGGCTGCTCTTACATCGAGGGAACTGCCTCCTTCCGTATTCCTTGGGGTTTGCAAATGATTCCAGCCCTCATCCTGAGCGCGGGAATGCTCGTATTTCCCGAAAGCCCGCGTTTCTTATTCGATCAAGGAAGGTACGTTAGGCCGATCTTCACACAATCGTTTTCCAGCTTATGGAAACTTTATTATTGCCAGGGAAGAGGAAGCCCTGCAGGTCTTGGCTGATCTACACGGTGGAGGTGACAAGACAGATGAGCTTGTTGTCCTGGAATACGAGGAGATCAAACAACAGGTGTACTTCGAGCGCACAGAAGGTGCTAAGTCGTATCTGGATTTGTTTAAGAATGGCAATCCCCGCCGTGTCATGTTAGGCTGCTGTCTCCAGATGTGGTCGCAATTGAGTGGCATGAACGTCATGATGTATGTACCTAGCCCTTCCTTTGCCGAGTGGCCCAACTGATCTCCTTCCGAATTCCCGCAGGTACTACATTATCTACGTCTTCCGCGGCGCTGGTCTCACTGGCACTCGTGGCAACCTGATCGCCGATGTTGGTAGCTATGCATTTAGGCTTGTTGTTAATGTACTTACCTCTTATTTCTTCTAGTCCGTTCAATATGTTCTCAACGTCGCCTTCACTGGTTTGTCCCATTCATCATTGTTCTGACGGACTTTGCTCATCATATGTGGTATTCAGTTCCCGCTATCATCTACATTGATAAATGGGGTCGCCGACCCATGCTTATCGCTGGAACTTTGCTCATGGGCTTCTGGTTGTCCTTGGTCGGTGGCCTCCAGGGGCGCTTTGGACACTGGGGGACAATCGACGGCTCAAGTGACCGTAGGCTCTACTCTATCTCATATTATTGATTTGACCTCATCCTTAATCGAAGCTATCTGGCTTGTTTCCGATAATGACGCCGCCACCAAAGCCATTATTGTCTGCTCATATTTCTTCGTCTGCAGGTAAGCCGATACGGTCCATTTGCCATTTCAAATTTTGAAACGCACTTCTAGTTTCGCCATCACTATGGGTCCCGTCTCCTGGACATACCCCGCAGAACTGGTATGTTGCGTGTGTTAGAGCGCTTGCCCCTTCCACGAGCTCATCGTCATTTAGTACTCCTTGAAAGTTCGTGGCAAGGCCGTCTCGTTTGCAACCGCCACCAACTGGCTCTTCAACACTGCACTCGCCTGGGCCGTTCCTCCCGGCCTGTCATCCATTGCCTGGAAGACTTACTTCATCTTCGCGACTTTCAACTTCGCTGCCTGCATCCACGTCTTCTTCATGTACCCAGAAACTGTCGGTCGCACACTTGAGGAAGTTGAGGAGATCTTCCAGCAAGGCCATCTCTTCACCGCTTGGAAGATTGGACGTGAGGTTGGTAAGAGGACCGTTGAAGACGTCGTCAACAAGGACGGGCAGGCAAGATTCATTTTACATTTTCGTTTCATCACTAAACTAATGCATCACATCCAGAAAATATCTCTGGATGAAAAGACCGCTGCATGATTTCATTATTTTTTTTTGCAATTTTAATGACTGAGACGATTTTGTACTTGAAGTTCTGTACACCCAGACTTTGTACATGGATATGATGAATCTGAAATTTCTTATCTTCTCCTGGGGCATGGAATAATTACGTGTATGCTAAGGATGTGGTTTCTCTCCTCTCAGGAGAAGTATCTATACATTTAGCCCTATTTCAGGCGTGTCACGCTGACGCGTTCGACGACGTGACCTGGATACTCATGTCATATGATCAAAACAAACTCCAGAGAACCAGAGCCAAGGTTCCGACTCAACGTTCAACACCTCCACTCCACTTCTAAGTTCTGCCTCCTTTTGAATGTATTTTCGTGTTAAGAATATCTACTACTTGCCTTGGGAGATCTATTTTATCTGCCACTTAATTGGAGGTCTCCATATAGCCGCCAACTTTGTCTTAAACTTGAACTTAACGAAAGCCTTTCGTCTCAGGACTTACAGCACTGTCTCTGGGGTGAGTGGAATATATCCGATACCCTCTTTGCCCATACCTCATAGAAAATTCCTCAAACTGATAACAAGTCCTTATTGGGCATGCTCTGGTGTTCGAACATAAGAGAGCTAATATTAATTGTCAGCCAGCATAACCGGATCATTGACTGTTTCCCCACTGTCCCCACGGATCTTCCAAGTAGCACTGGTGTGGCTCAAACCTGAACTCAAACTAGTGGTCCATGCTCCGCGATTGGGAAGGTATTGCTATTGGCCAGCCACGCACGGTTCGTTGAACTCTGGCGCATCCCATGAGTTACTTGAGCAAAAGTATAGAAATTGCTGGTCTGATGATCACTTCATATCAACGTCTCATGCCACCACCGTATCAGGAATGCGAATCGTTGAATATAGCTCCTGTTCTGACATAAATTCACACCCTATGTCGATGTCCATATTTTACAAGGGTTGGGGTCTTCGGAGAACCTCGTGGTCTGCCACCGCCTCTCGTTTCCTCTCAACAATCCTTTCATCATACTCTTTCTACGCATAACATGTCTACCTTGCGTATCACCATTGATGATGTCAGCCCTCTTATTGACTACCAACCGGTCGTCAACGGTTGGCTTCAAAAGAATAGTACCACCGATACCATCGGTAGCAAGTGCGTATCTCCCTTTTATCTGTTTCTTTTTGGTTGCGAAACCCCAGTTTATCTGCACTACCGCACCAGTTACTATGCAAACACCTTTACAAGAGCGACACAACTTGGTGCCAATGCATCATTCACCTTCAATGGAACGTCAATCACCATCTACGGGGGCAAGAGCCCAAATCACGGCAATTACACTGTCTACGTAGATGGGGAAAAGCACGAAGCTAGTGGATTCTCCGCTACAAACCAATATCAAGTGCCTCTCTATGATGTCGACGGGCTGGGAAATTCAATGCATGTCGTAGCGATCAGCAATACGCAGTATGCTTTTGTGGACATTGACTACGTACGTTGTAATACATCGCAGGGTCAAACTTCGTTTTGCTAATTTAGTTCATACTTAAGATCTCCTGGACTTCGGAAATTAGCTCCTCCACCAATGATGGCGCAGTTTCACAACTGTATGTCGATGACGCTGATGACAGTTTCCAGTATCTTCCGAGCAACGCATGGTCCACCAGTATATCGGATATGGACAAATTCAGCAACAGTACTGGGCAGTAAGTATTATTGCGTATTCGTGCGTGATAACCATACGACTCTATCGCACAGTAAAACATCGACCTCAGGAGCTTCGGTGCATTACACTTTTACAGTGAGTATTTAGAATCGTCTGCGAGATTGCGCGTTCATCTGACGTTGATTCCAAGGGTCCGAATTGCCATGCTAAACCAACTGCCTTCAGTGAAGAATATACTAACACGCAATTCCAGGTCATGCTGTCTCACTTTACGGTACTGTTGGCCCACGCAACGGGCTTTTTTCAGTGTCACTTGATGGCCTTCCCGCCAAAGCTTATCAAGGGTCGAAGACCACCTACGCAACACAAACACTTATTTACTATGCAAGCAAGCTCGGGTTCCTCAATCATACTATCGTGGTCACGAATATCCAGGACTCGGACTTGGAGATCGATTATGCCCTGATTCACATAGTTGATGGGTCCACCGTGTGCGCTCGACACTTGGATTTTTTATTCTATTTTTCTCTGACTGTAAATAGAGCTCCTTCAACCTCAGGGACGGATTTGCCTGGTAGCAACGGAAGCAACGGTGGAGATGGTAGCGGAAATAGTGTGGAAAAAGCCAGGTTTGCAGGCTTTCGAAATAATATCGCGGGGGATATCAATCGCTGACTACTCTGCTACGCATTATAGCTTAACGCCAGCCGCTATTGCTGGTATAGCAGGTGGTATATTGACCCTTATTGGCCTCCTAGTTGCGCTTTGTGTAAGTTCGTCCCTACAAGTGTGCAATGCAGACCACTCATTTGTACATAGGTTCTCGTGCGAGTAAATAAGTCACTTCTAGCAAGGTTGAAACGCTATTATGGGGTGCAATCACAATTCACTTCTACAACGGCGTCATCTCCTTTATACACAACCACGACTGGGAATCTCTCAAGCACCCTTGGCGACAGCGATGCCGGATATCATGTCGCCTCTGATACAAAATCATCTCCTCGAGAAGTCGCTACTTCCTCAATTCGAGATTCTAGGGAGCTGTTGATATCTCCAGTTCGCCCTTCGTCAATTAGCTCAAACATGTCGTCGGTCGGATCGACAGCTTCAACGCTTGTGGCCGAGGACGGTTCGGTTGCAAGTGGCGGACGACGATTCAGGTTCAAGGTCAGCACTTGCGATTTCTATCTCTAACTAGAAACCTACATCTGGATAAACATTTCAGAGACGGAGTAGACGGAGTGAAACGGCTACGACAGTGACCCAGCAGCCGGCGCCGATACGTTCTAATCCCGCACAACATCAAGTTCCATCTTCCCCTGTGCGGCAAATGGCAACAATACAATCCGTGCCAGACTTGTTGGACCTTCGCTCCGTCATCTCGGAAGTCAACTCAGATATCAATATTCCAGTCATCTCCCCCTCTCTGTCCCCGACAGTATCTGTTTCAAACGATAGTCATTTGGTGCATCAAGGGACTTCTTCCGATGGCCATGCTTTCTGGGACGAGTTCATTCTGCATGGGCCGAATGGATGTACCGTAGCTGCTGACGGAGACTCTAATGTCCCGTCGCCTGCACGTGTCTCCTCCCTGATGTTCGAATTCGAATGTATTGGCGCCCAACCTGAAGAGACTTCCACATACAGGACAACGGAAGGCACTTCCGATATTTGGCTTCCTCAGGTGCCTCCTCCTATTGCATCAACCGGCCGAGAGAGGGCAGCCGGCTCACTGGAGTCTATCGAGACAAGCCAACTTCAAAGCTGAATTGGAGCTATCTATAGCGCTTACGAGCCTTGTTTTTCATTCATATGCCATCTTTTACTTACGACTAATAGTTCATTTGAAGTCATGAGTGAATAATTTCTCTTGAAAAACAACTTTATATATCTATGGAAAATCTGATAACTCGTGAGGAACAGTATAGTTAGTTAGTTAGAGCTCATAACCATCGAAACAGCCGACTCTCGAGTCTATGTAACTTCAGTAATAAGAAGTTTGCTTTGAGGAGCACGGGCAAATAATATAGGCGTGTATGAAGCTGGAAACACTCTCGAGAGTGTGTATGGATGCGGGCTTGGGACAGCAGAAGAGAATTCCGAGTACTACATAGAGAAGCTTTCGAAGATGTCAGTGAACGAAACAATGGGATTATGGGTGGACTAGAAAGATGTGCAGTGCTTCCACAATGGCAGCCCACGAACCACCCCTTTGAGGGGTATGGCGTCAATTTGCACAAGAACTTAAGTGCCGCATCGGAAGGAATGGCAAAGCACAGGGTCAGAGTACATAAGTACTTGTCCATAGCCCTATTGTTTTGGCTTGACGCGTACTACTGAGACTTACAAAAAATTGGCCATGTGCTTGCCTTGTTAAGCTGGCGTAAAGGGAAATACCTTCACTTGGCATTTAAACTGTCATTTGAGTCTCAGCTAGTAGCTACATAGGTCCGGAATCTGCAGCCCTTTAAGCTCCAGGTTTCATGCTCATGTCAAGCCCGCATTTGTACCATATGACACGAGATGTATTTAGTTGATAGACGCGAACTCTGGGTCTATCGTAAAAAGGCAAGGGTCTCCACTTAGTAACGACCTGATGTTGAGGATCTCGCTTTGATTCATAAATTTCTACTGTAATTTATCATTCATTGTACGCCGTATCGGCGACCCTCTGTGTCCCGATCCAACTTGGCTCCCGTTACTGGAAGCGGTTGACCTATTTAGAAGTCCAACGTATATAGAAATGTTTGATATTTCTGCGGCACAAGCTCCGGCTATGGGTCCTGACCGCGGTTTTCATGAAGAAGCGGCCTCTTCCAGACGCTCCCACCGGCTATTACGACTGGCAAATCACGGCTGATCCTACTGATATGATCGTGAAGGCCACTCATGTATTGGGAATATCATCAATCGTGTGAGTATTTCCTATGTAAATGATCGTCGTGTCATTCGCTGGAGAAGAAAATAGGCCCAGGCATTCAAAGCCAAAGGCCTAAGCTCTCTCAAGAACCCTTCCAGTGACACCGCGAAAACCATGATCGGCAACTTTTACAACGCTATTCCTCATCCGCCTGCATCATATCTTGACACCAGTGATTCTTTCAGGTGGGCTGACGGCGGAGGAAACAACCTCGAGAACTCCGATATCGGGCGCCCTGGTACTTCTTTATGCAAAGATCATAAGAATATTCACATCAACAATGCCAGCTCTTATTTTGACTTGAGCCCTATCTACGGAGACGGTAAGTTCCGATAGCTCTCGTGAATACAAGGCGACTATAGTTGACTCTGTCATAACCCATAGGGGGTAAAACCCATACTCTCTGAAACCCCATAGGTTTTCGTGTTGACCGACTTGGTTTGCGGGAAAGTGCAAGCCATAACCCATAGGCTCTTGGACTTAAACCCCATACTTTATTGGGTTACCGGGAGGCTTGTCTGTGGCTTTATTGCAGTAATTGAACCGAGTAACAGTTGTATATATAGTTTTTTTCACGTTTGTTTTGATATAACTCAAATATATGGCTCTAAAATCTCTGGAATTTCTGAGGAAATGCCTCAAAACCCTCAGGAACAAAGTCAAAGCTAAGAAAACTAAACTCAAATCACTAATTTCCAAGCAGAAGTCTGTTTCAAATGAGGATGAGGTATTGCTGGACCACAAAGGAAATTTGGTGAATTTAATGTAGAAATTTGAGACAGCATTGGATTATGAAAGAAGGGCATTTTGGAGCTCGATAACATGGCTCCATCTCAGATAACTAATCATTTCACTTGAACATAGATCCCTGTCCTTTAGAACAGATCTAGAACGTCGTACAATAGCTAACAACAGTTAATATATTTACGTTCCCATTTTTAAGTGTACATATAACTTCTCTGTGGGAACCCATACTCTCTGATAACCCATAGCTATGAGTGTCGACTGAGGGGTATGGGTTATGACAGAGGCGACTGTAA
>JABCKO010008028.1:0-22895 GCA_018855915.1 Tephrocybe sp. NHM501043
GTATCGGCTTTATTAGGGTCATCGATCCTTTTCCCGAGCGTGAGCTTCCCTTGTCAATACATTCTGGTGCACTCCGCGATGGGATGCTCCCCCCACTACTGGGTACATTGTTGCCAACGTTCAGCAAGGCAGAACCTAGGAAACTGTGAGGAGGAAGATGGATCCTCGATTCCATTGACTTGGTTCCTTCTTGAGTATCATTGTTCAATATAGGCACTTGAGTTGCATTTGCTGGTTTACTGTTCATGCCTTTTGTCGCGATGTTAACAGGGGGTGACCCGCCCTCCGTAAGGCTACCACGGTCCTCAACCCTACTATTTGAAGGTTCGTTAATATGAATTTGAGCAATCTTCGCCCGTGCATATGCATCGAGGGCCATTCTTTGTCGATCAACATCGATATCTTCATTTAGTAAGCTAGCAATGCCTCCCCAGTTACGGGGATCCGGGCCTTTGCCTTTCTGAAGAGTGGTTGGTTCTACAGTAACACTGCTGGTATCGGAGGCGTCCTCCACCGTGGCTCGACGACGGTTGTCAATTTGCTGAGCTTGTTCACGCGTGAGGTTGGCCCTAGCCAACGCAAAGGTAATCTCTTGGTCCAAAGGCAATGTATTTCGAGCAGCGGGGCTTACGACGCCCGCTGTACCAGTACCAGTGACAACTCTGATAGGTACCGTACCATTATATTGTATGTTACGGCGTCCCCCAAGGGAGCCCGTGCTTCGCACACGTCGAGGGCGAACGACCTGCCATGGTCCGTTCCCGTCATCCTCGAGATCTAAACCTGCGACAGCCACAGCCCCAAGGCTGGTGTCTGCAAGGTCGGTCTGGGGGCTGATACGCCCACCCGAGACATTGCTGCTCATAGCAGACATGCTCCCCTGCATACTGGCAGGGGATCCAGGCCTCGAAGCCACCACGTCTGAGTACGAGCGTGGGCTGGCTGCACGAGGCATTGCCGCAGCAACAGGCTGCGGATCAAGGGTATTAGTGTTCTGAGATGGTGGACTGTTCGACTCACCGTTGGCTGCAGGAGTCACACCCCCAGTACGGTTACGAAGTGAGTATCGAGACGTCATGTTGTGTAGAAAAAAATTTCGAGAAGAGTATCGCCAAGTTCGGAGGTTCGGGTTGATCAGACCTGAAGGGGACCGGAGCGAGGCGACGAAAGAGTTCAAGAGTAAGAGTTCGAGCGACTTGTTAAGTCAAAAATATGTAACACAAGCGTTAGATAACGGTTGAGTCACACGATGATAAGGTAGAAAATCGGACACGAGAGACTGTGATAAGTGCTCGTTAGATTCTCTGGGGCTAACTAATGTACATTCGAGTCTTATATACCATAGGTAATGGAAGTTTCCGTAGGCTTTGTAATCGTAATCGTTCAGTAAGGAAAAGTAGAGTCATAGAACAAAAGTGTGCGTGAACGGGACCGAAGGAAAGTCACGCTCCCCTACAGTCACAGTCACACACGACTCACTCCCACCCATACTCACCCTTTGAAGCCACCACGCTCATTCTCAACAACGACACTCTCAAATTATAGTCCACATTTGCTAGATGTGCCATGAAGACCCAATGTACATGACTGCCACAGCACTGACAGAACACCCCGGAATTAACACAGTGCTTGATATGCAATACAGTGAAGAGGTATTTAACAATAATTCACAGTAGACTCTTTTTATACGGTAGAATAGCTGTAAATTGAATACTAGGCGTGAATACGAGTACAATACCCAGTAGAAATGATACTTAGCCAAGCTCAACAATAATTTACTAAAAGTCCATTGACTGTGGTGGGCATGAACATGAGTGTGGTGCAGTTAAGCATGGGAATGGCAGAACTGGGAGTGTGTTTTCGAGTCAAGTGTGAGTGTGATTACATTGGTCCAGTCGTATCTTGAGTATCCTCCGCTCGTGCCATTACGATATTTATACGCAACCGTTACCTGGCCTGTTTTGCTAACTCCACACTTGCCAATCAACAACCTCAACATTCCATGGCAAGTTGAGAAGACCTTATCACGCATCTCCACCCACACCCACATTTCCTCTCTCTCTTCCGCGTGGCATTCTCAAAGGTTTTCCACCTTATTGAACCTCTTTTTCGCAAATTTGGTGGAAATCACTTCACTCAGGATTATAAGAAGGCCGTATCAATCTAATAGTAAGAACAGATTCGTCTCGGAATACGTATCGTAGCCATCCTAATCAAACGCGCAGACAAATTTGAGGGGCATTAGAGTGCATTCACGAACAACCAATGTACTAGGCCTAAGGGACTACACGAAAGGCAACAAACATGTAGAAACTGGCGCCAGGAGCCAGGTTATAGATACCCACGATATGAAGTCAATTCAACTATCCATGCTTTTCGATCCTCTTCAGTGTCTCCTATAACCGGGGTTGGGTTCAAGGCCATTACGAGGAGGAATGTAGTCTCGCTGAGGAGGGCCGGAGCGCGGTGGAGCACCAGCTGGGTGTGAGCCACCAGGCGCACCGCCAGCATAATTGTTGCCATAGGAAGGAGCTCCAACAGGGTAAGAGTGATCGTATGAGCGCGGGGGGCTTTCAGAACGACGTCTGCGTAGGATGCCTCAGTGATAAAGGGTGAGGTCGTCAGCCTTGCAACTCACTTGTATCTTCCAGGCGCAGCTTGCTCTAAAGGAACGCCGCGATAATCATCATATCGTGCTTGTGGAGGAGGGCTGGGGGGCCGACCTCGAAAATCAAATTCCCTGTTTGACGTGGTAAGCGTCGGTATGTTGTGCCTCATTACGGGCTCACCTGTTCGGAGGCAATCTTTCAAAATCGTCTCTGTATCTAGGTGGAGTTCTCGGCCTGCCGCTCCCAGGAGGAATATAACCAGAAGGGAATCTCTCGCCGCCAGGTCGTCGCTCGTAGCGGTCATAGAAAGGAGGCGGAGGCGGGGGCAGAGGAGGGCCACCGTAGCCACGGTAGTTAGCATCAGGGGGCGGAGGGTAGCGACCTCTGTAGTCGGCAGGGGGCGGCGGGTACCTCTCTCGGTCAGGCATGGGAGGTCCTCGTCTATAGTCATCGAACTCCCGGCCACGAACTCCGGGAGGAGGTGCGGGATAGTCACGATACTCCCTAGGGGATGGAGGACGGCGGAAGTCCCGAGGCGGCGGATAGTCATAGCGAACTTCGCGAGCGGGAGGTCGTCCTATCATGTCTTCACGTGGGGGCATATTCCTGTTGGGTACAAATGGGTAGTCGTGCTGAAGAGGATCTATCAATGAAGAACCGTACGGGCGTCTTGGAGTTACCCTTGAATTGCAAAGATAAGCATGTATCACAAGGACACAGATGATACGCACATTCCAGTATGGTTAGGACACTCTCTGTAGCAGTCAACTCAACCGTCATGCACCACTTTTGCTTCGAAAAAGCACCACATACCTTGCCCAGTGACCCATTTGTCCGCACTTGAAACACGCACCCGGATCACCTGCATACTTGGCGGTGCGGCCCCCGCCCCTCGACAACTCAACACGAATTTTGCTACCCATGAAATACCCTTCATGATACTTGGCTACACTTTCTTCGGCTGCTTCTCGTGTGTCGAATTCCTGAAAGTAAACTGAATGAAAATTCACGTGTACAATTATGTGAGGATAAGCGTACAACGAAGCCGTATCCGACTCTGATAGGCACGTCAACCAAGGGCCACCGCCAAAAAAAGGACACCCACTTTAATTCAATATTAACAATGTTGCCGATTTTTCCAAAACAACTTTGAAGATCCTCTTGTTGTGTGTGTTCTGGTAGACCACCGATGTAGACTTTGTTCGGCTGGACAGCAGAAGGTAAACACCCAGTCGAGAATACACACACACAAGGAAACGGCAGAAGAAGTTGTAATCAGTCCCGAGCCAGAGTAAGCCTCCGAAAGCACGAAAGCGACAGAGAAAATCCAAAGCAACCAGGCTAAGAATGATTAATGAAGATACTGGGTGGAGCGCTAGCCCAGCGTCGAATACCACACGTGGTAATGAGCGAGACAAGGTAATATGTCGCGGAAGAGGCATGAAGAGACAAGAAGAGACCTAAGCACCTTGACTTGCTTCTCGCGAAAAGAGAGCTCTTTCCCTTCAGTTGCGCTGACCGCACTGACGCTGGATCCACGAGGATAATCGGGGTTTTCGGGGCCTTGGGCCAAAGCTCGGTCATCGTCAGCAGCTAGAGGCGCTCCGTTTGGAGGCTCGACGCCACCGCCTGGGCCCATAGGCTGGTCATCTTGTGGCCCCCAGTTATCCTGCTGGTGCGAGGCTTGGTCGGCATCGTTGGTGGAAGAAACCATGGTGAGATGGACGTTCACACTAAAGAGTTGGTCTGTAATGTTCAACAAACAAATCGTTGAGACAAGCCAAATCATTTTTTCAAGCTCCGCAATGGGGCCCGTGCATCCCGGGTCTGAGCCAGCCAGTGTACAAGGATAGTATTCAGGTGGTATTAAAGAGCGTAGCAGCTGTACTGGTAGCACGCCTAGAGTCCAAACGAGTACACTACAGGTGTTTAATAGATAGATGGTAGTACTGCATAGAAAAGTCTGTTGATCAAATGGATGCCTTGTAGTCGTCCCAGGGGGTATGTCATTGGGAATGAGAAAGGAGTGCCAATTAGTATAACTTATAGCTGTGTTTTGGGTGATCAGGCCAAAGTCCAGACGGCGCTGGCGATAGTGACAAGGGTCATCGCAGTCATGCCAACAAGTGCGTTGTCATCCCCTATGAGTCTGACAGCACCGCTGTCTTTCGAAGTGGTAGACGTCGAAATGCCGGTGTTCGAGCCACTGCCAGTGCTCGCAGGAGCAGATGGAACAAAAGTCGCATCGGGGTTGGCAAGACAAGAGCTCGCTGCAGCATCGGCGGCGGCGACACTAGTAGGGGCAGAGGGGTTGACAGTGGCATTACCAGAGAAGTCACACGATTGTGGGTTGCGATCTGTGAGCTGGTAGAAATTGCTCATGACATAGGACAACTTGATAGCTATATGAGGCGTCAGTCCCGTAACTTCAAGTTCCAATGAACAATTGTCAACTTACTTGAGTCGCAGCCCGAAAGGCGACCATAGACTCCGGTTTGTCCATTGCCACCAATGTCGTCACAGCTTCCACCTTTGCTACCAACAAGGCTGCAAGCCGTATCCAACAGTTGACCAACAATGGCGGTGTAGTTATTCGTCGCAGGGGTGAACTGGCAGCTGAGAGTGCTCTTCAAGCAATTGCAGGCAGCTTCGTTGGGAGTGGGAGGAATGGAGGCGGACGCAACAAATGTGTCGTTGGCAGTGGGGCAGCTTGGGTAAGTTGCTGTGGAGCTACCTTTAGATGGGGTATTTGGGGGGGTAACTTGGTTATACTGAGTCTTCAGCCTGTCAAAGTCATCGCTGGTAGAGACAGTCTTCCCATCCTCTGAGATGGTCACGATGCCGAATTGTCCTTGAGCACTTGTTGCAGGGAAGTATGAGAAGGCCACGCCACCCGACCAGACTGGCGACATCTGAGAGCTGAAGATGGCTCCACTTTCAGTCCAAAGACGAGGAGGAGAGAAGATACACCCGAATTCGCTGAGATAAGCTGCGACATTGTAACCCGCAAAATCACCAAATGTGCCAGCATACGATTTCTCGAAGGACGAGTCGCCGCACCATGAGCTGCAAGAGTTGTAAGACTGATGTCAGTTGGACAGAGGAACACACACTAATCATTCAAGCCGAAGAGGTCGATGGCCGTCGCGTCTGAATTGGCGCCAGCCAGGTCACAAGAAAGGTAGTTCGCAAGGGGGTCACGGAAAGTGGAAGGACCATTGATAGCAGCATAGCCGACAAGAACGGATGATGACTTTGATTTGCTGGAGACCACAGGCCGTCAATCGTCTGTCACTGACGAAGAGAAGGTAACCCACAGATATGCCTTAACATCACGAGCCGCAGATTTGACATAGGGTGCGACAGCCGTCCCGTTGTTGACGACAACCTCGTTGCCAATGTTGAAGGCCAAAACGTTGTCATATTTGCTGAAAACGTCGATCGTTGTGAGATACTGGTCCAGGAGGCTAGTCGTCCACGAGGGAACAAGTCGGTCGATGGATCCATTGAGAGGAAGGGCAAGATCAATACTGTCATAATGTGGTAAGTGAACGCAGCAGAAAGATCACAACACGAGGCAATTACATCGTGTAAATTCCAGCATTACTGAAGGCCGTCATGCATGCATCATGGTTGAGAGAGGAATTTACACTGTAAACACGAATAGCGTTGACGCCAAGCTCCTGAAGAAAGGGCAGGTCGCGGGCACAGGCATCTGGAAGAGCCAGCGGGTCGATAAAGCTTGAAGGCTCTCCAAAATTGTTGTCGTCGCTCTGGACCACAATACCTGGAATGTTTGGAGCTGTGAGTATAACCCAAGACGGAGGTCAAGGTCAGAGTACTCACCCTGCTCTTGATACGCAATTCCTTTGATGTAGAAGCGACTTCCATCCTCGTTGTAAAGATATCTTCCAGAGCGAGTGACCTTGGAGATGGCCTGTACGGCGCCAGTGAGAGTGGCAATCGCTGCAATAAGTGCAGCAGTCTTAAAGGTTGAATGCATGTGCGGTGAAGGTATACTGCAGAAAGAAAGGAATTAGAGTATTGTTAAGAGAGGTTAAGGAAGAGAAGAAAAGATGGGAACGGGCAAGAATATCCGGTTTGGGAGGAACAAACGGATTTGTTTGTCACATGGCAAAAATATAATATTCTATACTCTATATTGACTTATAGTAGCCCGCCTAGCTCAATCGGATAGAGCGTCAGACTCTTAGGCGGGCTGATCCGTTGTGATCTGAAGGCTGCGAGTTCGACCCTCGCGGTGGGCTATGTTTCATCTTTTTCGGTCTTTCTGTTCCATTTCACTTAGTAGATATATCGCGGTTTAGGGTTTTTATTACTGTTATGTACAAGGACACCAAGTGACTGTTACAATTCTAATGGAGGTATGTAAGTACGGGTGCTACGATATATTGTACTTCCAAAGTCGTTAGATATATAATTCAGGACTGCTCTTTTCGTGACCGTCGATGCCCTGCATCGGCTGGATATATCGCTTAGCCTCGCCATGTACAACAGCTATTGTTGAATTTCTGTGAGCTCAAACGAACAAAACATATAGGAGCCAACACAATCCCACCTGATCATATATGGCACAACAGAAATCATCAAACATGCAAATGCCGCCCAAGTCAAATACAACCCAGATCCCACAGAGACAACAATTCCTATAGGAACCGCGTCAGCCGAGGTTCCAATCAATAGGTCATTGACTGCGTCAGATTTCTTGACCATGATGGTCCATATACTAGCTCCAATGAGGAGGAGGCCACTGCCGGCAACGGAGAAAATTGTCGATAGAAAGAAGGTGAAGTGAGTTTTCAAGAAGCCACTATCAATGAGCTAATGTGAGTCATGGGTAATCAACGACCAGATATTGAAACTGACGTGAGTGTTGCGAAAAGAGCACAAAATGTGCCGAGGAGCAACATCCAGTAGGCGGCTTTGGTGGATTCTCCTAGGTATGATGAAGACTGAAAAGCGGTATCTTGCACAAGGGCTTGGGTAATTCTTGAGTAGTTTGCAGCCATGTCGGACGTTATTGCATCATAAGGCCGGTACTGAGCCCCAATAGTCATGTTCCCGCACGTTCCTTGGGAAGTATTCAAGTAGGCGCAGTATGAGTATAGGCCAAAGTCGTAATTGGATCGTAGGCCAGCCTTGACTCCAAGGGGGGCGGTCGCATTTGTCGTATAAATGTTTTCAAATGGGTCGGTGAACGAGATTTCGAGGGCGGCACTAAAACAGACATTGAATGCACTGATATTCAATTACTGTGGTCAGTACTCACCTGTACTCGGATACGTTGACCCTGGCCTATGCAGTATATAAGTCAGGTGTTAAGAGAGAGAGAGGGTGGATTTACCATTGCTATTCTTTTGGGGACCGAAGAAGTGTTGATCTGGCCGACCTGGAGGAAGAGTAAGGCGCTGCATAGCTGGAGGATAACCAACACAGAAGACGGACATGCACAAAGATCATAAGTAGCATTGAAACCAACCTGGATGTAAATTGTGATCGGTATCATTTTAGGAGCACGGAAAGGTTCAAATCGAACATACGAGAGGAGGGTGGCAGCAGAGACGCATATTTCGCCGCGCATTTCTCGTCAAATAGACAGTGTGTATGTGAGGAAGAGCAGAAAGCAGACTGGTGCGCGAGATTAACAGCCAGCTGCGTTAAAGAAGCCTCGAGGAACGGCGGGACGTGCAATTCGCCAACAACACGCGACAAGAACGTGTTTGCTCTGAACACGATCGGCATCTGCCGATGCCTGATTAGGTGCTACACTGTAATTACTGACTACATTGATCTCCTTGCCTGGAGACTCTCCTTTCCTCTGCCCTCCACTTTCCCGCCTTTCCCAGCTGCGCTTGCCCAGGGATGAGCAAATTCACAAATCTACAACCTCTCCTCCACACGCCGGCCGTTGCGCCCGTGTTTGATAGTTCCCCAGACGCTCTTGGCTTGGTTCCTGAGGCACAATCTCAATCACCTCAGAAAGATATGCCTCCCACTCCAAGTCGCGTCAAACGAATATCCGCAGCAGTCGAGAAATCGGTCGAGAAGACAGTCGACAAACTAAGTCGTAGTATCAGTGCAAGGAGTGGGCGCACGAGCCCTACAACACCACCTCCGACGGGTCATCGCCGCCTATTCAGCATAACTCGGAAGGGCAAAGCCAAAGACCAATCAGGCGAGCCTGAAGGTGCGTGTAAGCTTCTTCCTGTCTCAAAACATCATACTCACGAACCAGCAGACTCGTTGCCTCCCATTTCTAATCTGACCCCGAGTGCCTCACGTTCTACTTCCCCGCAGCCAGCGAGTGCCTCTTCACCTGGTGTCATGCCTCGCGAGGGATTTCCTTTCATCCGTTCATCCAAATCCGTTTTGCAAGCCGGAACTTCCGACGACTCTCCTTTCATAATACCTCCGGACCCGACTCCACCAAGCCGACCTCCACTAAGCCCGTTCCGAGGGGATGGATCGGTACGCTTTCAACGTTTGGTCGGCTATGGCTCTTATCTCAGAAGTTTATCGACAACAGATGCGAGCAGGAACACAGACCCTCATTCAGGCATTGCAGGCTCTTCCTTGGACCGAAGTCCAGAACGATGAAGACATTGTGAGTCCTGATGCGAGCTCAAGTGATGAAGAAGAGCAACCTGGAGAACGTATGTCTATTCAGTGACGCAATTTCCACATATAGTTACATGTCTCTGCCAATCAGTTCGTCTGGCATCCTCCATTCACACCATTCATCGACCCCTGGCACGATCAAGACGTCTCAGCATGCCGTATTCAACCCCAACTCTCGCTGCCAATTCACCTTATGGTCCCGTAGATGAAGAGACAGAACCCGAATCAATGAGTTCAGAAGAAGAACAAGAGGCCGAAGATTTTGAAGAGTCTCCGCGTCTTCCGTATCCTACTTTCCCTCTTACACAATCAGAATCAATAATTCGATCCGAGAAACAAGAAGGGCGACACGGATCTCTTGCTCAGCCAAGAATAAGACCTTCTCGTGCTGGTAGCATGGCTACTATTAGGCTTCAGCGGAGGGCAGGTTTGGCAGAAAAGCTGAAGGAGGTGTTCGAGCTTGAAGCCATCGAAGAAGTCCGAGCGGGTCAGCGTTTCTTCTATTATTGACCTGAGTATGCCTGACGAAATAATAGAAATGCCTTGTTGGCTGCTAAGATCTATTTGTAAGTCATCTCACATTTCTGTTGAGCTACAACCCCGTACTGACCCTCACATGGCAGTGTTGCAGGGTTATATGTATCTGACAAACTCGCATCTTTGTTTCTTCGCTCACATGCCATCGCGAGAAGTAAGTACACATTCCATATACCAACTCTCATCCTGATCGCTGCCATAACAGGATCAAGTACTCAAATCTGGTTCGCTTAACAAGAAAGCACAAAGAACGAAACGATGGATCAAACACTGGTTTGTTCTGAAAAATGACGCCCTCTCATGGTACCAGTCATCATCAGTAGGCAGCTTTTGATTTCCAGCCACACTTGTTGTGACCGCCTGTTAATTTCAGGACCCATACTTTCCACACGGCATCGTAGATTTGCGCTATGCTATTTCATGTGAAGCCGATGGCGACAAGGGTTTCCGTATTCGTACGAATCAGAAGACGGTAATTCTGTCCGCAGATTCTGTTCCCAGCCGTGAAGAATGGGTCAAGGCAATACGTAAGGTTATTTTCAAAGCACAGAACATGGGAGACAGCGTCAAGGTACTCTCAATTGTTCAATACTTCCCTGCGTCCTGACTTGGCTTGGCTTCTGTCAGATTGCCATCCCGTATTCCCTCATTGTTGATGTTGAGAGGTCTTCTGCGATGGATTTCAGCGAAACTATCGAAGTCAAGGTGTTCGACAAGGATGAAGACTCTTCCATCGACTCTTACTTCTTTGCCTATTTCCATGACATACCTGGAGCACTTGAGCAAATCCGCGATGTTGTCCGTCAATGTCGAAACCAACCTGACCGGCCGGGTTCTCCGCAAACGGTACTCGATACAACACAACCACGGCAAATCGCCATTCCAGATCGGACTACGAGCCTACCGCCTGAAACCACCTCCACAAAGACAAGCTCTGTATTCCGTTTAGCATCCTTATTACGACCTTTCCACGACTCCCTTGGTAGGTCGAACCAGCCTGAAGTATCCACTGAGGCAGAAGACTTCACTCATGTCTCACGACGCCCCAATTCCGCGTCCTTTGTCCCAATAACCACCTCACCCAAAGCAGCGGAGGCGTCAGAGACGCGGCGCGATCAGCCTGACCAATTTTCGACCTCACCGTCAAACGAACACACGTACCCACCCTCTACTTCCGCTTCACACATTGATCCTGATCTTCCTTCGTTGAGCAGAGAGAGCAGCAACTCCTGGGGTGTCGGCGTACCATCTTGGCTCAGAGGAACGCGGCGGGTGTTTGGTGGCTCACCTTCGAGCGAACAGACAATATATCCTACATCCGCTGGTGTTCGGGAGATGTACTCCTCAACTGGCATCTTGCCGTCGTTACCGACAAGTCGCTCCACAATGGGCGACTTAGCCTTCAGTATACTGGAGACACCCGACATTCCGGTGGACGCTGAGACCACTGAGAAGTTCCGTGCTGCTTTCGCATATGATGAGAAGGAGACGTTACTTGGATGTATGTGTGATATCTTATGCCCGAACTTTCATCATTTAGCATATTATCTAGACTTCCCTGGATATATCTTCAGACTCCTGCCCGTTTTCGGGAGGCTCTACATCTCTACCAATTTCTTCTGTTTCAAGTCCAGCGGACCTCTGACGGCTCGAACGAGGGTTCGAAACTTTCTATCTGTCGTGTATCTGATAAGAGGGCTCACAAAACGATGGTTGTAGATGACTTTACCGATCCGCGACATATTGGCCACCGAGAAGTCCAAAGCTACCCGTTTTGGTCATCATGGTCTCATCATTATTGTCAAGGGCCACGAGGAGCTCTTTTTCGAATTTAATGCTGAGGACAAGCGTGACGCCTTCATAACTCTTTTGGATCGCCAAGTTGATGACGTCAGAAGACGACAGGCACAAGGCGAGACGACCACCACTTCGCCTGGGAAGCGGCAAGCCTTGATCCTGGAGGAGTTTGACGCGACTGCCAGTGAATCGGACCCAGCCCCAGCTTCTGATGCTTTGGGAGATTCACTACCTGCTGTCATGTTTACCTCTGCCTCGTCAACCTTCTTGACCTTTAAGCCGGCCAAATCGTTGCACTTCACATTCCTCACTATAGGTTCTCGTGGTGATGTTCAACCTTATATCGCCCTAGCCAAAGGCCTGATGGCAGACGGACATCGATGCAAGATAGCCACCCATGGCGAGTTTCAAGATTGGATTGAATCCGTTAGTCCACAAGTGTGAACTTCTTGAAGTGGCATTCACATCCTGGTTGCAGCATGGCATTGAGTTTGGTTATGTTGGTGGTGATCCCGCCGAGTTGATGAGGATTTGTGTTGAGAACGGCACGTTTACTGTCGCATTTTTAAAGGAAGGCCTACTGAAGGTGAGCATCATGATTTACCCGTTTCAAAATCATATAATTACAATATGACCAGTTCCGAGGATGGTTGGATGACCTTCTCAGGACGTCCTGGGAAGCTTGCCAGAATACTGACGTGCTCATTGAAAGTCCGAGTGCCATGGGCGGGTATCACATTGCAGAAGCCTTAGGTGTCCCATACTTCCGGGCATTCACTATGACCTGGTCACGAACAAGGTCCTCATTGTTCATTTTTACCGCTTAGATGTTAACAGCGTTGTTGTCTAAAGGGCCTACCCACACGCTTTCGCTGTCCCTGATCGCAAGGTAAGCCTTGTAACATCCTGAGTTCACCCGAGGTTTAGCCGCTTTCTTTAGATGGGTGGGAGTTATAACTATATGGTCTGTGCTCTTGTCAATATCGATGTCAAGGTTTAAACAACATTTACAGTCATACGTCATGTTCGATCAAGTGTTTTGGCGAGCGACTTCTGGTCAAATCAACCGCTGGCGTCGTAACCTCCTACATCTCCCCAGCACTAGCCTCGATAAGATGGAGCCTCACAAGATACCATTCCTGTACAACTTCAGCCCACATGTTGTTCCGCCACCTCTCGATTGGCCCGAATGGATTCGTGTTACCGGCGAGTCGGTTCCGCTCATCATGAAGACAGTCATTAACTTTCTCTCAGGGTATTGGTTCTTGGAAGATGCCGATGTCAGCGCAAAGAAGTGGACACCTCCACCCGACCTTGTAGAGTTCATTGACTCGGCACATAAGTTGGGGAAAAAAGTGGTGTACATCGGATTTGGGAGCATCGTGGTATCAGATCCAAAGACCATGACACACTGTGTTGTGGAGGCTGTGATACGCAGTGGTGTTTATGCGATCTTGTCAAAGGGATGGTCAGATCGCCTCCATGTCAAGACTGCTGATGCCACCGAACCGGAGGAACCCCTATCAAAGCAAATTTATGCGATCTCATCCATCCCCCACGACTGGCTGTTCCAGCGCATCGATGCGGCTTGTCATCACGGAGGTGCAGGAACGACAGGTGCTAGCTTGCGAGGTGTGTGTCTTTCATCTGCAGTTCGAGGCAACTTGAACTCTCTGTACTCTGTAGCGGGTATTCCAACCATCATTCGACCCTTTTTCGGTGATCAACTTTTCTGGGCCGACCGTGTTGAGGCACTTGGTGTAGGCTCTGGCGTTCGGAAGCTCACAGTGGCTTCTTTGACTGACGCTCTCCTTGCGGCCACCACTGATGTCAAGCAAATCGATCGTGCCAAACTTTTAGGAGAGCAGATTCGAAACGTGAGAGTTTCCTTCTTGATGGGTCTTGTTGAATGCTTAAAAATTTTCCAGGAGAGTGGCGTCTCAACAGCAATAGAATGCATCTATCGTGACCTTGAATATGCGCGGTCGCTGGTCAAACATGTAGACACTGATGAAGAGGACGACAACGAGCACACCACTGTCAAGAATCACGAACGTGGGTCACAATCTGGGTCTGGGTATAGCTCCAGTGGGTCTGCTCGGGGTGCGCCCAGTGAAGATTGGAGCGTAATCTCCGAGCAAGATGAACGACGATCCTCATTGAGCTCGAGCCATAGTATCTCAAGAGACACATCTGCAAACCGTACGAGTTTCACGGCTGCGGTCTTATCGGTGTTGCCTGATTCCCTTGCACCAGGATCACTTAACCATCCTCGTTCTTCTCTTACTGGTCCATTATAGAGCTCTCGAAACGATAGATATGACAAGACAACTGTCAACTTCATGACATCTTTTCCTCCTGGGTATTTAACATACATTCCATAGATTCATCCGCACCATCGTTTATGTAGATCTTTCATAATGCTCCTGGAATACTTTCTTGCTAAACTGTCCGAACGTTTGACTGGCGGACAGATGTTGATCGGTGTTGGGCTGCATGAAAAGCGCAAAGGTTTCGCGAGATATTTTCTCCGCGTTTTGGGTTGTCCCCACCCTTACACAATGTGGCGTCGCGCGAAGCTTGCCACCAGTTGCAATTTCAAGGGCTTCCCCAGTCTGAAATGCCAGCGAATCTGAGGGGATCGACACTTTCGTGAGATCTCCGCCACGAGTGCGAATGTAGAGTCCTGAGGCCGGGGAGGGGGGTGAAATGATAGTAGGCTCTGAACCCCTTGCTTCTTGGAGATACATAGCCTGGGGAAAGCCCTGTGAGCCATGATTATCCTTGGGCGCACATGTCGTACTTACGGAACAGAGGCCTGTTAATAACGAATGGTCGAGATGAAAACCACACCAGCTATCTATTGGCTCGTCATCGGAGGGTAACGCGGCACCCGGAGCAGGTGGGAAATAGTGTAGAAGGCGAGCTTTGGTGGTTTGCGAGGTGCTGATCAGCTTAGGCAACGACATTGATGTGTCAGACAAATGTGCGAGTGCTAAAAAGGGTGTAAGAACCAACTTAAGACATCGTATATATCTATTTACCAAATGGCTGGCATGCTGTAGCTAGGTCGCATCCAACCTTGAAGACGAACCTGATTAGTGCGCCAAAACGTCAAAAATGCTCGAGTCAGATGAGTGGATATACTGACTTGCCCAAGGCTTTGAAGGCATCTTCGAAACCTTCAACGCCCTCTTGGTCACCCTTTGGCCCTACCAGCTTGACCGTCAACAGGTAATCGACTTGTGCAACAGATTCAGTAACATACACATGTTTCGCCCATAATACTCCGGGTAAGCGGCTTGCTCCGCATCAGAGACAGTCGGGGCCTCCACGATGGGGTTCGCATAATATGATCCTTTGAGAACATCTAGAACGTAACTGACATTCAAAACTACTTCAAATTGAGATGTAAGCGGAGTCCACCTGGTTTTCCATTCATAATTTCCTTAGATGAAGGCCACGATAATCAGTAGCACTTCAAAGACAAATTATGGATAAAAACCTTGCCATGGGACCATCCAAAACTGTCAATAGGAAAGTACTGGATTTAGCGCGTCATCGAGACCAGTTTCGAGCAATATGCACCTATAGTGACTCGCGGGGTCGGTATATTTCTCTCGAACAGACTCATCCAGATTTGCGAATTTGTAGGCAAGTGAAAGGAGTTTCTCCCGTTGAAGCACATAAGAAGGAGGGAGGTCACGAACAATGATGATGCCCAGTGATTTGGCATGAGATCCAAACGCTTCCTCTTCAATTGGTCCTAGGTAAAACTCCTTGCCCAGGCAGAAATAACAAGCACTCACCGATGGATGTACTTAGCGACAAAGGAGAAGACAGCAATGTTGGGTATGATATCGTGACGGCACCTTCCGAAGTATATTGCACCGTCTGGGATCGACGCATTAGTGTCGCCATTGTTCGAGAAAAAAGGTTCCTCGCCATGATCGTTGAAAGTCCGAGTCAAAGTATCATAAACGTCGCTTGAACTTCAACTCGGAACTTGTGGACACCTCAGCTGAATCGAACCACATGCTCCCCATTCATTATGTTATCTTCGCCATGTGGATTCTGGTATGTTAACCCAGATCTCGACCCTCTTGATCTTACCTAACATGGCATTTTTGTGAATCTTTTTCTTTTTTCAACCAGTTACGAAATTCGTCTGTTTAACAGAGATATCTAAATACAGTATACATAATAAAATCATGTAACGTTCTCGGAAGGAAGAAGCAATCATGGCGAGGCGGAAGAAACTGATGGAACTTCGATTGAGTCGTCGTTTATGAAATTTATCACATTTGTCTTCGACAATGCGTTCCTAAGTGCAGCACCAGTGTCGTCAACTGAATGGAGGAAGCGGAGCAGTTCCCGGCATAACTGCCAATCCTTTCCGTCTACAGCGCTTTGCAATAAGCGTACAGCATCATCATTATCATTGTCAAGCTGTTCAAGGTTGTGAAGCACCAAAAGATATGATCCCGCAGTTTTGAGGCGCTTGGAAGATAGGCAAGCCTCAAGGTGGCGCATTAGATGACACTGCATATGATAGATAGATGTGCATACCTCGAATAATGATTTGGGGTTTCCAACGATACTGAACAGACGTCGCCAACGTGTGAGTTCCGTTTTTCGAGCACAGCCAACTACAACGTCCAGTGCAGCATCAAAATGGTCCAAAAATTCGACAACCATGGGGAGGACCGCGTCTTGCGCAATTTCTCCGTCGTCCCAATCGCTCTCGCTTTCCATTGTAGCTTCGGATTCGACGACTGTGTGGAGGAGGATCTCCAATGCATGTGAAAAATAAATAAGGTCCTTATAGTGGGAAGCGAACGTCACTGCTTCCTTTACTTCTCGATTACTGAGGAGGAAGCGGAGAATGTGATGCAGAAATAAGTGCGACTGGATAGAGGTAAACTCGGGCTTATTGCCAAGGGGAGGAATGGTCAACGTACACTGGTGGCATGCCTAAACATGACAAATGATAAATTGGATCTTGTCGCGGCTTCGTGTTCAGCGCCAATAATGATACCTTTGTCCATTAACACGGCTGTTTTATCTGCAATTTAGAGACGTAGTCATCGTTTAAAGTATACCACCTACACAGCGGATAGAAGTCTAGAGGAATATTGACGCTTTCTTTGACATTTTCGGGCTCGTCTTCATCGCTTTCTCGCTGCTGGGGCGCTTCGATTGCCAATGCATTCAGCCAAACACGGATACCTTGCCCATCGTAACCCCACAGAGAGTTCTCTAAGGTTCCAATGCCGCGAAGATGGATCCAGCAGAATTCAATACGATCAGCAAATATTTGCATGTCATATTTTACTTCTTGATTCGCCGACTAGAGAAACTGAATGTAAGCCTGAAAACAAAACGCAAGAAGGTAGTCTGCCCACTTTTCGTGGTCTCAATAAAATTAGCTGTCCGCCAACAACCATAAGGACCGTGGCAACCGATAGGTCATCTACAGGGTCACCAAGTTCTATGACGAATATAAACATAATCATGATATATGGTCAGAGAGCAAAAGAACACACGTTTTTGAGCACCAGGTATCATCCAGCTCAGCATGCGTACAGCGCTTGGTGCAGATATAATTCCATTGAAGGTGATGCTCCCACAAAGGTGTAATTTGATAGTCTCCGCAGTTGGAACAATCAAGAAATGGTATAAGGTATTGTCTGCTGTATATACCAGCAGAGAGTTGTCGACCAAAGATAATATCACCACTTGAGAGGGTAAAATCTCGCGATGTAACACATTTTGATTGCTCAACTCCATATCTCGCGAGTATAGCCGAACCTGTTGCACGATCATTCACTCCCTATGGTGTAGGAGTAGGGAGACGCTTAAGAGTAGGCTCACCTGGTATGTCTTTGACACTTCCACGGCAGCAATCAGTACATGGTGGAACCACAAAAGTCCCCCTTTAACGATGAAAGCTTGTTCTTGCTGCTCGTCGTTGAAGATTTTCCACCGTCCAGATGTTGAGCTATAGTGGATAAGGCCTCGCCGTCCAGCTATCGCAATTAATCGACCGTCACTGCTCAGGGAAGAGTATTGAATAGGCCAATTAGTTGCTAAATAGTTCTGCGGGATCTGTGAAAATATCAGAAGGGTGAGTATGTGAATTGTGGATTAAGTGCCTTGATATGTTGCCAGACATCAGATTCTGGATTAATGACACTCATATCTGGCTGATCGGCACCTCGATAAACGAGGACACGATCATCCATCTGAAGGAAAGCGTAGCGGGTATTGTCCTAGGCAACTGCGCATGAGTTGAAGAGGCGAGTACACGTGAATAACTGGGCCGTACTGGTGAGTGCTGCCCCGTGGTTGCACTTTTTGCGAAAGGGATCACGAATAGCTGGCCATCAATTTCTGGACAAAGGAATCAGTGCTTCCGCGTGAAACAATACGCAAACTGCAAGAAACTGACTTCGCGGCGATGAGTGCGCTAAAACAACGAGTTCAAAGTTCCCAGGCGCCCAAAACTGTCGATGTCGTAGAACGTTGATGCGTGCTAGTCAGAAGCCGACATACCAGGTTTCTTACGCCATACATAAACGCATCTCCGAATCTTAAACTGCGAAATCAGTAAGTCCTCTCCGTGCGGGAAAAAACACGCACCTATCCTCATCTACGAGATCATCAACTCCAAACCCTGAGGCCAAACATCTGCCTCCTACACTAAAAATCCCCCAGCCATACCTCCACCCCACTGCTAAAACATACCCATCTGAGCTCCACTCTAGAGCGCAAACCTCCCCTGTGTGGCGATTATATGGATTGGCGACTTGAATGCGCTTCGATTTTGGCGTGACACCCTCCTGAGATGGAAAATTGATGAACTCCAGTCCCCCGCTAACACACTGTTCAGCAAGTATGTAATAAAAAGAGTGAGACGTGGATATGCGTACCTATATGTACCAATTGCAACGAAGGAAAACTTGCCATTGATCGCAATAGCCACCGCACGTCGAGGCTCCTCGTACACCCGATTCCTCTCATGAAGCGGTTCGTCTGGATCGATACGGCGCTGTTTTTGTACCCACCGCGGGGTCTCAAAGTCATGCACACATGTACCCCTCCAGCCTTTGTGAGATTGTGCGGTTGAGGCGCTGTCAAAGGAAAGACGGTGGCGACTTGTCTCATCCTAGATCGGCCCTCCATACTGAGGCTACACAGGAGCATTTGGACCAACGTACCTGAACAGCGTCATCTTCTGTGAGGGCAGAAGTGCTCCCTTCTGAACCAAAACTTTCATGCAGACGAACAAAGTAAACCCTCCCATCAGAAGTTATCCATGTCTCGATGCCCATGACACGTGAATGAAGGATCTGGGTTACATGCACTGTTGTGGGTTAGTCATAATCTAGTAATGTCGATTGTAGAAGCTCACCGTCGGTATCGATAAACCAAGAGAAGTCATGGTCATTGAATATCCATGTGTCATATCCGCGGTATTGGTTCACTTTCCTCGCTTCCATTCGAGCACTATCCTCCGCGTCTGCAGGCCATGGTATTCTTTGTATTGTAGGTGGGTTTTTGGTAGAGAATATGAGATGATATCTCCTCGGAGAAACACTGGCAACAGTCGTCATTATCTCGCAATACAATGAAGGCCGAGGCTCACCTAAGAAGCGTTCCCTCAACGCGAACTACACCCTCAAATACCAGGCCAATTGATTGGAACGGGAGTCCTTCGCCTGGGCCGGCTAAAAAGTTGCGCTGCGCGTTAGGTGGAAGTGGGGGTGCATGGTAGACGGTTTCCTCCGGTTTGAACTCGACGGACACGATGACAAGATACGATTCGGATGTCTGAGAGGTTTGGGAGTGTATATAGGCACTATCACTCTGGGGGTGTACCGTACCTTTATCACTAGATGAGAGCTATCTGGCGACCATTGGACGTTAAGGTTCTCGCCGTGGTCGATAAGAGATGTGGGTGTGCGCGAAAGGTATGCCAACACGGCAGGGGGCTGGTCGGGATGCCAGATATTAGTTCTAACTGGTGTTCGTTCTCAACAGTTGCCCACATACTCTGACACGCCATACCGCAACGCCGTTTCTTGTAAGAGTGCAAAATAGGGCTTTCCGTGGGCTAGGATAGAGGCAAATGACAGGCTCGGGTGGCAGATTCGGCAGGTCTGGGACAGTTGAGAGCTGCCGTGCTGCTGATGTTGGGAAGTACATGTCGCTGGTCTAAGCCAGCTTGAGCACGGATATTTATGCGCAGCAGCACTGGCTCCCCGTAGGCACACAAACCCTAGTTAAGTACAAGAAATAGGGCAAGAAATTGATTGAGTTGGTGATTGTCAAGAATCAGGCCCACCGGCCCGCACAAACCGCAAAATAAGTATGTAGAGACTTGAGAGCAAAAAGCTTGACATTATTGCTACAGAAACTGACAGACAGAGAGACTGCTAACTATGATATGTAGCTTAGAGCACGCCTTCAGCGCATTACAATAGAATACGCAGGGAGTGGGGTGAGTGATACGTGTTACAATGTAGATACTGATTATTTCGGAGGGGGAGAGTAGATCCAGGAGGGCAGCCTTGACCAGACACTGGTGGATGGCCGAGGTGTAGAAACAGTTTCTGAGCCTTCGTGGACCGGAGAGTGGGATTCTGTACCACCAAGGGTCATAGGCTGAAGTCGGGATTGCCGGAGGAGGTTCAGAATCAGTGAAACACCGTCCCGAGACTGTCGTTAGAGTCATTTAGAATATGCTATAGAGACTCGTACGAGGTGGAGCTTACCCGCTGAACGTTAGCCTTGAAGCGACTGAGCCCGTGGCTCTCAATTTTCTTCGTCAAGCCCCAACCAAAACCAGACCGAATCTGGGCTTCCGTGTTCTGGAGAGTCCTACATATCGCTGTTGAGATACCGAAGTGTGATTGGAAGGGGCTTACCCTTCTGCAGTCTGGCGAAACATGACCCATTCTTCCACCTGCATGACCTTGACATGATCCAGATTTTTGGTTCGGCACCTTACTGTTTTCCCCAAAGGATCAACCTCGCTCTCTTCAATGACCCAGGATTCTGCTCTGCCCACTATGCTGTGAGCCCACTTTGGAAGAGCTCCACGCTTTAAAATAAGTCGAGTGGTGAGCAGTGTTCCAGCAGGTGTGAGGGTCCTCGAGATGACATCACAGGAGAGAACATGGGCTGCATAGGGATTGGGGTAGCGTAGGAAATACGCTAAAGAAACGATTGGCCAAGGATCACTGGGAATTGAAAGACAAAAATCGTCAGCAAGTGCGGGGTAAAACACCTGTTGGTCAAAAAAATAGTGTACTCACTCATAGAGAAAAGATTGAGAGAAGAACTTCATGGGCGCCGACCCCAGCTCCTAAGTAAAGTAAAAGTCCGTCGTAGTTGGTAGGGACTGGAGCGGGGGTGAGGCGAATTACGTGTGGTGGAGGGAGGGTGGTACCAGACACTGAGGTCACCCTGAGACTTCTTTCGCAGGATCCCATCAATTCAATTCTATATATGGTAATCCTCCTAGAAACATCTATCTCAGTAGCTCTCGTCGTTCACTCGTCCATCTGCTTCTATAAACACCCGCAATCCATCATGAGATGGACGGACCCATGTGTTCTCTCCTTCACGGATTATTTCCAGGCCAGTCTTGACTGTGTCGGTTAGTGTTTCTCCTGCAAATGTCTTCCCACCAACCGCTTCTCCAAGCGTGACGTACTCATCGTGAGCTACCTCGTGCCCGAATCCTGTTAGGTATGTCCTTGATGCACCAGCCCTCCTTGCAGTGTCTATCGCGTTCTCGAGACCGAAGTGTGAAGTGTGTGGCCGGAGACGTAGACAATCCACGACAAGCACCGGCAAGGGTAGGTTATCTGGTCGTCTAGATTCGATGATGGGCCATTTATCATCGGGGATGTGGGATACGTCCGACATATACACTAATTCATGCCCAAATTTGAATCCATAGCAAAAATAAGGGTGGATAATCTCCGTGGGCTTTTTGGTGTCTTCGTTTTCAAGCTGGAGAAGTCTACTGGACTGGGCAGGCGTAGAGGGCGTGGTTCCATAAGGAGATGGAATATAGGCAGGAGGGGGAGCGACGGAGAACACTCGGCCGTGGTGAACTACATCGGATATTCAGCAACAGAGCAATTATCGGTGACCATTACGAACCAGAGAATGGGGTGACCTGGATGCCCGTATCAAGAACCTCGAAAGTAACCCCATCGTCTATTATGTGCCATTTGAATTCTGGAACCTGTGGAACTATCAATCAATTGTTCAGTGTAGACTGCGTTTGCCTTCACATCACCTCCGCCTGACGCGAACTCTTTCGCTACAAGGTAAGGAAAAGATCTCCGTACTTCTATGAATGTGCTATTCGATAGGTAGATATCTATATGTGATTGAATTGCTTTGTTCAAGGTCCACCCTGGCAATGCACAAATAAGTGGTCAGTAAAGTCTTGGGGACGGAATTGTCAGGCCAACCTCGCAAGTCGTCCAACCCATTCATTGCTGGTTATGAGTGCAAGGTATAAGTAAGTTCCTCTTTCGAATGTCATCACCTCATACCGTCTGCATGAGGATGGGTGATCAACAAGGCGTCAATTTGCCTGAGGCCATATTTAGGGAACCATTCTAGAGCAGCTGCCTGGAAGTTCTTCCCCGCATCAATAACAATAGTCCTGCGTAACGCAACGAAGTTAATAAAGAGACAGAGGGAGAGTGGCAAGAAGTGAACATACACTTTCCGTCCATCTTTAGCAGTCATCCTCAGAGCCATGCTCGTGTTTCTCCTGATGTTCCTCTTGCCCTCCGGTGTCAATGTTGATAGGCATGCCCTACACCGCTTCCCGCCAGGCGGAGTGGTGAGACATTCTATGTGAGGCAGACTTGAGGATGTGCCCGTTCCAAGGAAAATCAATTCAATTGGACTGGGGCTATCATTGGGAATTTCATGACGCGCCAAGGTCGTGGTAAAAGTCATCGGAATCCCAGAATAGGGTGGGTATAGCAGGGGTCAGAAAGGAATGATGAGGTTGGAAAGATGATCGATGAAATGAGGTGATAGTAGCTACCACAAACGTTGCAAAAATGAGCCATTTGCGAAAACTGAAAGTGGCTTGACGCGGTCACAACGTGATTGATGGGTGATTGCCAAGTGAAAATTACCATGACGTCAGGATAAATGAACATACATACATCAAGCCAAGTTGTGCAGAGGCATACAGTGAGTAAGTACTAAGACCGATCCTAGATAGCAGTATATGAAAGGTCGTGTACAAGATGAATCTACGGCAGCAGGCAG
>JABCKO010008029.1:3225-22675 GCA_018855915.1 Tephrocybe sp. NHM501043
CCAGCTACTTCTGCGTTTTCAACAATCACAACCACACCAAATATTTTTAGTGTCCCCTCGCCGTTTGGATCTGCCTTCCCAGCGTCGTCAACTCCTATCTTTGGGGTGTCTGCTACTTCAGTCTTTGGAAAGCCAACTCCACCCCAAATGCCCGCCTCCACCAATGTGCCCCCCACCAATGTTTTTGGAACTGGCAGCTTCCTTCCAACTTCAACGACCACTTCCTCTTCACCCCCTCTTACCACGTTCCCAGCAGCATCGACACAGAGCGCATTTTCCCTATTCAATGCCACAACAAAGCCTCTTGGGATGGAATCCTTGAAGCCTGCAGCAAAGCCGACGCCGTTTGATTATGCCTCGGAGTCTTTATTTGGCGAATCGAACATCTCTGAGAAATCTAGCCTTCCAGTAATGAATGGTTCCGCCTCGATCATCACTCAAACGCCCCCTATATCGATGCTGAACCCAACGGCAACCCCATTCATCCCTCAATCTGAGGCTCCTCACACCGAGACTCCAATTCCTATCTTGGAAACACCAGGAGGAGTATTGTTTCAACGTTCCCCGACCCCCAGCCCTAGCCCAATACCATTCAACAGCAATGCACCTCCTACGCCAGCCCTTCCCAAAACATTATCCTCTACAGCTGCCTCTTTCCCCCCATCCTCCTCAACGGCCGGAATTCCCGCTCCTTTATTTCAACGGCCCTCCACTAATCCCCCAGCCCTGCCCAAGATCAACACCAACACGTCTTCTGGCCCTTCTGAAGGGCCACTTGCTACCCCCACCGAACCACCTCCGCTCCCCAAACCACAAACGATATCCCTTCCCCCAACACCGACCGTCGGTCCACCGCCCAAAAGTATGCTGAATTTCTTGAAAGGCAGCATAGCTACGCCAACATCATCTACTTCAAACCAAGGCATGTTAAGCCCTTTATACATGCCCTCTCCGACGGCATCAGGACTGCACGAGTTCCCATTCCATCGGAAGTCACCCACGAAAGGTAGTGCTGGTCAACCCTCAAGTCTTCTTTTAGATATCCACGGGAAAGGCAAGGCTTCCGCCAACGGGCAAGTTGATGAAAATATGGAGAACAAATCTACCGCCTTCGAAAAAAAATCTACGATCGTCAAGTTCTGCCTTCGACATTGGCATGAGCGCGTTGTTGAGCGTGCTGCGTGGATTGAAGCCTGCCGACAAAGTGACGCCTACAAGCAGAAGATAAAGCGGCAACAACAGTCGTCCGCACTATCCGATAAGAAACGTAGGATATCTGCAGGTCCTGGGACAGTAGTTGAATCTCCCATAAAGAAAAGGCTCCGACGACGAGTATCCAGCGAATATCATCCTCCACGCACAGACGAAGATCTTGCTCAACGTTTCAAAGAGGTGCATCCCCGTTCCCTTACACTTACATACGCCCCTTCCACACCTGTCTTTGAATTGGAGGAATATCACGCTCATCTCATATTTAGAATCACGAAGAACACGAACGACGTTGGGCCCAAGGATCATTCCTCAAGGTCATCATAAACCATTTGAGATCAAAGCTTCGCGGCGCACTCCCACATCCATCGTGGCGCGTATGGCTTTCCATGAACCCTGATAGCGATGCCACGGCGATCTGGCTAGAACGCAAGTTTGATGTCCCGACGTCGGGTGATTGGGCGTCAGAAACCATCTTCTCAATACCCCTGACGCGAATGGCGAATCCTGATTCGCCGGGGATCGTCGTCTTTGAACGTACGCCAATGGAAGGTGTGACAGACGATTTGGAGAGGTATTTCTTTCATGATTTCGCAGAACTTTTTGTTGATACAACTTTTCAGGAAATACCGCATTTTGGACGATTGTACTCGGCTCCGAGACGTCGTCCAGGCGTTTCCTCCGAAACGGCATTTCTTGCCATCTCTATTGATCATATCTTGGATAGAACCGGTGCAAACGAAATCTGCTTCGGACTTCAGCGAAATGGTCGGTGGAATTCTTGACATCTCAAAAGTTTTTGCTTATCTATTCAATAGGTGGATAATTTGGTGGAGAGTCATTTGATACAAGGCTTCCAGACATTTGCTATCACATCTGCGACAAAAGATCTTGATGGAAAGCTTGGCGAAGCCCTGAGTGCCTTGTCTTTGGACGTACAGGGCAAACTTGTCAGAGTGCTAAATACCCGTGGTGTGTCTGTTCCTCTCTGATGGCTGTCGAATGTCTAAAATGTCATCTTCTTCAAGGCACATTCAAATTATTTGAACCTTCATTTACTTCCTTTATTTCTGATTGGATCGAGACGTGTGCCACAAACAACCATTGTGAGTGTTTAAGATGTCACAAGTAAATTCTTGCTAACAGACGACTTATAAAGTCAACTGGCATATGTTCACTCAGGTCGTTCAGGCTGCGATATCTATCATCAACTCGGCAGTATGTGCTGTTGGAGGACTACTCTCGGAACAATCTCCTCGAGACGTCCTTCCGATGTTTGCCAGCGGCCCGGTGACGGACCATGTGTATGTTATCTCCTGAACAAACTCCCCTGCGGCTCTCTAACTCCCCATCAAAAGTTCTGCATACGATCGAAGCATAGAATGGCTCTCGGCGATAGGTGGGAGCGCGGACACCATTGCCCAGGATTTGCAAGCACACAGGAACATTGGACACGGTAGGCTTCTTGTCCTAACTTCTGCCCTAGTTCCTCGCTTACGTTTTTCAAGATTTCCCAAGCCGGGAGTTCTTCGCGGGTCTTTGGGATCTTGCGCAATCTCAGGCGGAAACCCAGATGCGAATGGATTCCAGTATGAAGGTATATGTACCGATCACGGACATTACCTCTGCGGTGGAAGCGCAGGACAAAAGTTATGAGGCACATCGGATGCTGTTGGGGCGAACGTTGCATCTAAGTATAAGGCGTTCACCCACGGTGGCCAGGCGCAGGAGCTTCACCGCGGATACGGAGACAGAGCTGAGGTTGGGTTCCCTTGTACTTTTGTTTGGAGTTTTACTAATGTCAAACCGTGTGTTTTTCAGCAGCTCACAATCAAAACGACGGCGACTCTTTTCTCCTGTTGATCACGACTCTGAAAGCCCAGAATTCGACGATCTGACACCGAGCCCGTATCTCAATGGCAATAGCAACCTTTCACCTTCGCCTTCCATCTCAAATACATCTCTCCCCCAGTCAGACGGTTCTGCTGCGCCAGGCGTCGTGACTTTGGCGATGCTGAGGGCATTGACGAAGGATGTAAAGAAGAGATATAGTGTACCGTCGTCGTTGGCATCTTAAGGAAGGATGCTAGTTATATGTACTGCGGTTGGACAGATATTGCCACCCTATCATTTGTATTATTTGTGCTATCGTTGGATTGGAAAGAACACCTGCTTTGAGTCGCAGTCTTGACGCGTCGCATCACATGATAGTTCGAAGATTGATATTTTTCACCAACCACAAGTCATAGGCTAATGACACCAGGCTTTTCTAATTGCAAAGATTGTTCCACAACGGGGACACTGAGGGCCAAATATCGATGTGTTGCTGCTATGCACTCATCAGTGTTGCTACGGCAGCCTTCCTCTACGTGCTACTCGGCGCCTGCTCACTTTACTGCAAAAACAAGATAATGCAAAAATCGTTCAGGAAGAGCCACGCGTTCCAATTATAACTGATCCTCAAAATCCAGCATATTGTTTCGTTTCCATCTATGAATTGGAGGCGACCTAGGGCATGTAGAACCGCGAGTACCCATTGACGGCTACCGACTACGCGAGAAAGGCATCCTGAACCCTATCAAATCCTTTAAAGATGAAGTGCTTGGCCTCGCAGAAAGTGCTCTTTGAAGCATGGCCTATGGAATATCAGGGAGAAGGAGTACCAAAATTCATCGAGACCCTCAAAATCGTCGGGATTATCCATTCTTTCCCCCCTCCCCCCTACACACACACAATTCGCAAAGGAAAAAGTCCTCAAGAAGTAAGATGCTTCAAAAACTTCATACAACAGATTCCCAATGTTAGCATACATGACATGCCCATAGATATAGAACAACAATCCCCTACTACACCCTTTGACGTGAATGGAAACTAGGATACTAATACATAAATATACAGATCATCATTGTTGGTACACCGCCCCCCAGCTGCTATGTCTTTCTTTCTTTCTTTCTTTCTTTCGCCGACGTGAAGGGGCTGAGGACTGGGAAGGAGGTGGAAACAGAAACGGAAACGGAAACGGAAACGGAAACGGGGAACTTCAGCGGGGATTTGTTGGGTCGGAATTTGGAATTTGGGCTGAGTGGCCCGGGGAGTTAAAAAAAAAAAATTGATCAGAGAAAAACTGAAAACGCAAGGAAGGAGAGGGGTGGCTCGGCTCGGCTCGGCTCGAGGTGGGGTGGGGTGGGGAGTTGCAACACAACAACACATCCCTTCGACTCGATGGGATGCTCGACTCGACTCGAAGGAAGATGGGCGGCGCGATCGTCCTGTCCGTCCTCGTGGCCTCCTCTCCCTCTCTCTCTCTCATCACACAGACACATACACACACACACACCTCGCTCACTCTCTCACTCTCTCAAAAAAACAACTCACACACGCAGGGAGGGAAGGGAGGTCAACCGCTCAGCTGAACGCCAACGCCCCCCACGTCGCGATCGCGCCCACCGTCACAGCCGTAGCAGTCTGTACCGCCACGCCCGCCAGGCGGCGCGCCTTTGTCGGCCTCCCCGCGCTCATGGCCGTGCTCATGCTCGCAGTGTGGGTCTCTGCCTCTGCCTCGGCATCGTCCGCGTCCTCCACAGACGAGCGCTTGCGCTTCAACGACGACGACGACACGGAGGATGCCTGCGCCTGCGCATGTTCAGGAACACACCTGGGAGCGGGGGGAGGGGGCGCGCGGGGGGCGACACGTACCTGCTGTACCTCGCGCTCGAGCCGCGCCTGCTCGTAGGTCATGTATGCCTTTGCCGGCGAGGGCGAGGGCGAGGGCGGGTCCTCATTCTCGTTCTCGTTCTCGTTCTCCGTTTTCCGGAGCCAAGCCTCCGCTTGCGCCTGGTGGATCTGCGCGATCGCAGCGCGCGACGCGTCCTTTACGAGCTGCAGCTCCGCCTGCATCTGCGCAGCCGTCGTCGTGTGCAGCGCGTGCATCTCTGTTAGCATGAAGGGGAAAGAATCAGTTATACCACTCAAACTCAAAGAGAGAAAAAAGGAGGGAAGAGGGGGGGAGGGGACCTCACCATCAACGAGCGCATTCAGCTTCTTCAACCTCGCTTCTGCCTCTGACTCCTCCACCCCCTTGTCCTTGTCCTTGTCCTTGTCCTCACCCTCGTCCCCAACGCCAACCCCGCCCCACTCGCTACTACTGCTCTCCTCGACCCGCGCCCGCACCCCGCCCTCAAGCGCCTCAAGCCGCCCCGCGAGCGCGCCCAGCCTCCGCGCGACGTGCTGCACGTGCGTGTTGAGCCGCGCCCCGTGCCGCCTTCGCTGGGCGTGCAGCGCCATCGTGGAGTCCTGTGTGCCCACGTGTGGGGGGTGGTTAGTATCGGGATAAGGTTCAAAGACAGGAGGGGGGGAACGAACCTGGAGTCTGCGCACGGACATCTCGATGGTGTGGATCCGCTTCTGGATCTGTTCCTTCTCCTCCTCGTCCTCCAGCTCGGGGGGAGAGGGCGGGATAAACGAACGTAAATACGGTATGTGCACGGACGTCTCGAGTGGGATCGGTTCCTTCTCCTTCTGCTCGTCCTGGCTGTGGCGCTCCGCCGCTGCCGCTGTATCTTCCTGTGCCGGGGGGTCCGCTTGAGGACCCGCGCCAGCCATATCTACGTCGACGTGGCCGTTGTCCGCGCAGGTCCACCACACGGAACGGAACTGGCTGCTGCTGTTCCACCAGTCGCCTTGGCGTGCGATCTCTGTGGCGTTGAGGGTATCGTCGCCCGGGGGGGAGGGCGAGGGCGACCCAGCCTGGGAATCGCTCGACCACCCGCTGCCTCCCCGGCCGGTGATCGTGGGCGCCCAGCCTAGACGCCCACCCTCATCCGCAGACTCCTCTTCCTCCTCCTCATCTGGCTTGTGCTGCTCCTCGCGCGCCATCACGGCCTTCTGCATCTCGAGCGCTGCCATCTGCAGGTGGGCGCGGTGGGCGTCTGAGCCTGGGGTGGGCTCAGATGCGTACAAGTCGCCGTCAGAGGAGGAGGAGGAAGAGGAGGAGTGGTCGTCTGCCGCGCTCCCAGCGTCGTCAGAGTCAGAGTCAGAGTCATCATCGAAGAACACGTGCGTGCGGGGATCGTCACTTGACTTGTGCTCGTTGATCGGGCCGTCAGTGTCCTTGTCGGCCCAGCAAATGGCGTCGATGCTCATGCGGAGGCCGAGGGACTGGGCCTCCTTGCTGGCGGGGACGTCGCCGGAGATGTCGTAGGAGGGGAGGGGACGGGAGGGGGAGGCGGGGGACGGGGAGGGGCTGGCGAGGTCCATGGGGGACGTGGAGCGGTCCCGGAGAGGGGAGCGGGGGAGGGCGGCGGATCGGGGGCTGGGGTTATAGACGACGATGGGGTGGGGTGCGGCGGGGGGGATGTGGGCGGGGGCCGGGGGGAGGAGGCGCTTGAGGGCCTGGAGGGCGGCGTGGGCGAGGGTTGGGGGCTGAGCGCTGGTGGTGGTGGCTGTGGCTGGTGGTGGCAGGGGCTCGGAGGGGGGAACGGGGAAGACCCGTGGACGGGCGAGTGGAAGGGCGTTGGGCCCCGAAGCGGGGGGGTCGTCGGTGTCGTCGTCGTCGTCGTCGTCGTCGGTGCCATAGATGCCAAAGTGGTTGGGGGCGGTAAGATCAATGTGGATGGGCTTGGGCGGGTCGTGGAGGAGAGCGATGCGGGCGACGACAGGCCGGACAAGCTCAGGACTGCGGCCGACAGACTTGCCAAACGTGACAATGTCTCCGTCGTCGAGCTCCACCGGCGTCTCGGCCGGCAGCATCCGCGACGCCAGCTCGTGCGGCTTGCGGATGTGCGTCCCGTGGTGCGAGTGGAGGTCGATGAGGTACGCCTGCAGAAACAATGTCAGCAGCAGCCACAACAGTCAGCACCTGAGACCCCCCACATGGCCACTGTCCGAGAACGCAATCTTCGCATGCTTGCGGCTCACGACCGCACAGCGGAACAGCGCTGCCCCAGGCGACGCCCGCTCGTCGTGCGACGGCCGCCGCCCAATCGCAACGACGCTCGATGTCGCCCGATGGAACACGAGGTCGTCGTTCTCGACCCGCAGTCGGATCCCTGCAGGCAGTCAGCAGCAGCAGCAGTCAACAGGGGCAGGCAACGCACCCGTCACAAACCCGGCGCTGCGGGTCCCGATGTACTGGATCTCGTCGTCGTCCATGGCGGTGGTGAATGAGATGAGACGATGTGCAACCCCACTGATTCACCTTATCGCCCGGCACCGGAGCGGAGTTTTGCCTCCGGCCGGCAGTGCCACCCTCTCACGTAGGAACGCCCGCCGCATCGACGTAGGCGCCCTGCATACATACAGAAATCCCCTCATTACATCTGATATCATGTCTATTTCTATCGGGCAACTAGCCTGGGAGGACCCCTGCCAAGGGTCTGCATCAGCATCTGCTGCTGGATTTGAATACTCTACACCAGACGCGACTTGCGGCTGGTCGTCGAACGGGAGACTTTTCTTTCTTTCTTTGGGGAATTTTATACATGACATTGACATATATGTAAAGATGGCGTGATTTACAGATAGACAATCAGAGAGGAGAGAGACCCGCCGTCGCGTCGCCAGAATCCCTCTATCGTAAGCCCTCGAGTCTCTAGGAGGACGTCAGGTTTCAATGAGCGTTCTCAGTTCATGAATCGGGTTGACTCGGTCATTCAGAGAGACAGTTGATATTGCATATGTAGGAAGTATTGCCCGAATAGGAGAGAAGGCACCACAGCACCCGAGCCTAAAACAGGAGCACAAAAGAAAAGTAACCCCCCCCCAGCCTAAGACACAAACGCATCAATGATGGTGTCCATTTTAGCGTACCATTTCTCCCACAACTGATTACTCTCTGCAGCGAGACTGGCCTGCAACGCCGGGACATCGGTATCGTCGTCGACGGTGGAGTTATATCTAGGCGGACTCACCGGCATCGTTCCACAGACCGAATTCCCGCACGCTCCAAACGCCTCTTTCAGTAGGCCGAGGACCTTCTTAGTGGCGGCGGCTGGGTCGTCCGACTGATTTGGATTGGCTAGGAAGGGGGCCAGTGCCTCCTTCCGCTCGATGGTCTTGTCTGCGGTGGCGATGACGATTGGATCGACCTCTTTGAGAATCGAAAGGATGACGTTGCCCTCTGCCTCGGAAACAGGCGAAGGCGAGAGAGCCTAGGGTGCATGAGGTTCAGCAGCTGCGGCGAGGAGGCGAGCGAGAGGGGCTTACGAGGCAGTCGGCGGCTGTCTTCTTGTAGACGGGCAAAAGATCCTTTCCAGCCTCCCGGATAGCCTGGAAGCATAACGGGTAACGATGAGCTACGGGACTGCTAGATGTGATTGGGCTGGAAAACGCACCAGAGCTTGGGGAAGAGTTCCAACTCCAGGCGTCGCAGAAAATGCAGCGAGTGCGGTATGGGCATCCGTGATGGCTTTCGAGAAGGAGGCAATATCGCCCTTGACATCGCTGAAAGAAGTCATATTGAGAGAGAGTTTGTGTTGCGTGTGTGTTGAGTGTGTTTTATCAAAAGAGATGTGACCCTGCGGAAATAACTATGTGTAATATCTTTGTTTTTATATTGCACATTGGCGCCTAGGACCGGGCTCCCTGTACCGTGAGAGACGGAGCCACAAATTAGAATTCAAAAACGCCCCGACTGCGACGCAAAAACGAGAAAAACATCTGTGTCAAGAGTATAGGATCGGCCGACTGACCTCGCACACATCGGAAGAGCGAGGGGGGAGGAGGAAGCCAATCCCTGTCTCAATTTAAATAACCCAGCCTGGTGCGAATGTTTGCATCAGAGATACCTGAAAGACCACTGTAGGACGTACCCAGAACTTCTCATGCGCAATGAAAGCAACTTGACCATTGTCGGTGCCCCTGATCCTTACCGAAACCACTCTCATTCCGTGTTTGGTTTCAACTTGGTGACCAGTGAACGAAAACGATGATGCCGGCCCGACACGTAACTGCTGGTGTTCCAAAATCAGCTCTCCGCTGGAGTGAAACAGGCGGCGATGACCCGGAAGCCAGATCTTGTCATCTAAGTCGTATAATGGCTGTGAACACGCTGGATCCCGGTAGCTGCTCGCGCATCAGGCCCGGGGAATGCTGTCACAGTTCAGCGTGCTCAGAGCAACGACCCCGAGCAACCTGGTTTAGAACGATAGGTTCAAACGACGTGGCGAATACCGATGCCCTGAATGCAAATTGCTCGTACACGGTCCACAGTGTCTTGCTACGAGCGCGATTCATGGATGACGTGTGGGAGTTTATAGAACAGATGACAAAGCTGCTGACGGACTAGCCTTCAACGGGCCAGTTTCAGGGGAAGTGTCTGAAATACTTACGCTCGCCAGCGCTCGGGTCAGTCACGACACGAGGTTGGCTTCAGTGAGCTTGAAAGTTGAGAGGGCAAATGGATGAAGTTCCACTACCATGGGAAGATAATTATATACTGAGATAGAATGATGGCCTGGTTCAGATATTCCAGAAGAAGCCTCAGGCCTTCAACAATGATCCCGTTCTCGATGCAGTCATTATTTCTCTCAGAACCAACTTATTTATTTCCTTCCGCCGGAAGCTCACCATGCGCGGGTAACAGGTACGAAACGTCATATTAGTAGGGGGATAAGTACATGTTCTGTGTATTTCAAATATATATATGTATTATGTGGCGTAGTGATCATGCTGATACGCGCATCATCAACAGGCCAGAGCTCTCTATATCAGAATATTTCCCGAAACTCCTGGTGCTAAAGCCAATGCAAGCATTACCGGAACTAATAAAGTAAATTGGAAAAACACCAACTGGTAGTAGAACAGCAGTACAAGCACCCGTGCCGAAAACTCGTATTGTGTCTTTTCAAGCCTTTGCTTGATGAATATATTAATACCAGAGTAGAAGTTCCATTTTCGAATATTAGCACAACGAGCTGGCTGGCTGGTGTTTAACAGAGGTTGAAGGGCCAGGTTCGGGCGTGTGGGTGTGACACGCTGGATGAGTAAACCCTTTCCTACAATATATATTAGAACAACGTTTTAACCAACTAAGCTGGCCGGCTGGTATTTAGAAGAAGAAGGATCGTGATCGAGTATGTGAGTATGTGGCGCAGGATGAGGATTGGACGGTGAGGAGAAGAGGTTGGTGACTCAGGGGAAAGAATGCTTTGGTTGGGAATGCAATAAACTGATGACATATGCAACGTCCTGCTGTTACATATCAAGTGGAGGATAAGAAAGAGTGGTGTCGTTGATGGGGACTCGTTTTTGGTTCTCGGTTACCAGTGGCCTATTTAAAGTTGCTCTGCGGCAAAAAATTACCTGTAAAGTTGGCAAGTGAATTACCCTCCTAGTACAAGTCTGGTCTGGTCGATGATGATTCAATTTCGAAGTGCCGGGATGCATAATTGATGGAAATATAGAAGTTCGCATTGGCTGAGGGTCGATGCCGTACGCATAACATTCCGTTTTCGGTGCTGAGAGTCATGGTATTTAACAGACGATTTCATGATAATATGTGTTGTGAATCAAAAGCAAATTGAGCATAATTTTTCTCGTCGCGAGTGCTCTGATGTAAAAATTCAGGGTATGTCACGGCTGAGACGGAATGATTTGTACCCAGAAGATCACTGATCAGCTCTGATCAACCCACGGCAATTGCATCCTGCACGGTGAACGGTGGACATCGGTGTTAGACATGATGAAAGAATAGCATAGAGGTCCCCTGTCCAGCGTCGCCATTCGCGAGCCGAGCAGGTCTGATGTACATAGTGATGTTATGTGCTGACAAACCAGGCAGCCCCTCGGTGAGACGCGGTGTTGATCAATTCACGTCCTTACTTGCCCGTGATGCAGGGATGAAGAGGAAAATCGGACATGATTTGCACGAGACAATATCGGCGATAGAGAAGTGTAGTCTTTGCCAGTACGCCCACTTCGTCCTAAATGGAGAATGCGCCGCAGAACTGCATATTTTGTCAAAGGTATTTCTTTTTCTGACCCAGCAAAGATAAACTAAGCTTGTTGTAAGGTCGTTTTCTTCTCCTCGTCTTGCCGAAAGCTCGGGTGTTTTTGCATTCCAGATCCGACTTTCATGTTGTTGTTTTTTTGCCCCGTTGGACGGCAATCTGGCTTGGCCGAGTGTAATTCCAGTATCTTCGACGGCCCTGATCCAGAAACGGAGGCTCTTACATTCCTATATCCCAGCGTTATTTATCCTGAGCATTCTTGTTGTGCTGAGGGGAGACTGTTAATTACTACGTTCACTTTCTTCCCAAGGTATTTTCCTGGACTTTGTTCATTGAAAACTGGAACTTGCATTTGACACAATAAGCACATGCAGAGGACATTGTAGAAGCTTGCGGATATCGACGGAGCAAGGGCCATAGGTACCTTGACAATCAGAATCTGCCTAGCACCGATGACACAATTTGAGCAAGATGATCAAGCGGGGAGGCGACCAAAGGACGCGTGACCTTAGCAGCCAGAGGTATAAAAAGAGTACGGTCGATTGGCAGACTTCATCACGTTGAACGTCGATTCACAAGAACTCGCAGGTGGAACAACTTGTTTCTTCCACTTGCTTTACCTACTGACCACACCGTCTGCATTCTAGGTCGATTCTTGAGCACTCTTCCCATACTTCCTCTGCAAGCAAAGCAAATTTTCTATGTACGTTCACATTCTTGTTTCGACGTGGAACCAACCACTAATGAGTGTCTTCCATATAGCCCACCCACTCATCATGCGCTTCTCCTCGTCTTTTTTCGTCACCGTTCTCCCCCTCCTCTTGTGTGCAGTTTCCGGAACCTTTGCGGCACCAACAGCTCCAGCAGATAACGAGTTCGATTGCTTCCCAATCACGGCTTTAGATAAGCGAGATTTCAATGAGGCCCAGTTGGAGAGGAGAGGCATCGCTGCGTATGTCTTCAAGCGAACGCTTCCCCCGAAAACATAAACTGACGAAGTATTTTACTAGCTCTGCTACGAAGATTATCCAGTACATGGCAACTAATTCGGCAAAAATGACAAGGTCACCCGTCTTCTGGACCGGTAGATTCAATCGCAAGGGCGCCAGGCAGGTCGCAGATATCGTCAAGAAGGACACCAAGATTGTTGGCAGTGGCGGCGGGTTCACGGTGTTTGATGTTGTCAACGAGCTCAAAGTGGATACCAAAGACTGGAAACCCGCCACAGAATGGGCTCCGGTGTGTGCGGCATTTGCTCAGTACGCACAACCAGCCAGCAAGAAGGCAGTCTTGGTGTATGGCCCGATCACCGATCAAAACCTGAACATTTGGAACGACCACGAATGGCCCAAATTGAAGTCCAATGCGCACGTGGCTGAGGTGGACACCTATAAGATGAAGGAGGATGGCAGGTCGGTTGAGGCAAAGGTGGAGATCAAGAAGAGTGGCAAGGGAAACATTATTAAGAAATAATAGAGCGCTATAGAGGCCAGTGGTATTAGTGTATTCTGCCTTGATCATTCCCAGACAACCGAGTTTCATTTGAAATGCACAAGAAGGATACCGCGAGAGGCAGAAGGGCTGTGAGATAGGGAGTTTTGAACCTTTTGGTTTGACTCCGAACGTGAGAAAGTTGTATACTGGGCCTTCCAAGCATTTACAACGTCCGTGACGCAGGAAATGTGTATTAGGGATCGTAATTATAGGGATGACTTGGTCAATACCGATACGTTCGTACAAATACATTTGGGTTGCTTCCATGATACTTCTTTCCACTCACCCACTGATCATACCTATTCTTATCCATCGGAGATTAGAACCAAATATAAACGCCTTGACATCAGTGTTCGCCCACTTTCATAATGCATCATCCTCCCTACTAGCTACTGTCCCGTGACGGTGGCCCAACGGAGCCTGTTTCTCAGGCTCGGCGACACCTTCAGATCCACTTGCAACAGTGGTAGTGGGGGTTGATCCAAACGTGCCCGCGCCGGTGCTCGACTCCCCGACCTTCTCGAACCGAGACTCGTCCCCAGAAACGAGGGGTTTGTTTGCCTCTGCAGCCTTCGTTTGTTGAACAAGATCGTAGCGAGAGGAATAGCCTGGGGGAGCCCATAAATGAGAAGTCCAGGGCTTGCAATTCGGATCGTTGTACATCTGGCCAGGAAGGATCAGAGGGAAGCGAAGGAGGAAAATATCTGAGAAGAAACGTACTAGGTCCACAGCCTCGAGAGAGAGGCTACTAGATTCGTAAAGGAAAAAGAAAACGACGACGGCGCCGGCAAGGTTGCATGCTGCATTGTCATTTCATACCTCAGTACTGATGATTGTGACAAGATGAGACATCATACAGACCAGCAAAGACGAAGCCGTAACGGAAGTCGATGGCAGATACGATGAACGGTGTGAAGAAGGCGAGGAGGAAGTTGAAAAGCCAGTTGCTGGCGGTGGACAGAGCGCCTTGCTTGGCACGTGTGCGCGTAGGGAAAGTCTCCCCGATGAGAATCCATATGCCTCTACAAATTAAACATCCATCGGTACGGATCCTGGGAGAAGACAGGAAGAGGACTCACGGAGCCCAGGTCATCGCGTAGCCGAGGATAAACATGCATGCACTGACAATCATCACTGCAAGGAGAAGTCAACACACCGGAACTTCGCTTGGTCTCGGAAGAAAACCGACATTTTCCAATACCCGGGTTGTCTTGGGGCTGTTTTGCTGTGCCTGCCGCAGCGAAAACGAAGAGCCAGCAGGACTGCCATATACCTCCAATGATCAATGGTAGCCTGCGTCCAAACTAGGTGACAAGAATTCAGTGATCGATAATTATGGGGTGTTGAAGAGAAACACGCACGCGTTGCATAACATATAGACCACCAAATGTACAGACAAAGTTGACAGCTCCAAGGATGATTTGGGTCACGAAAGAGTCTTGGATGCCAACAGATACGAAAATTGTGGCACCATAGTAGAAGAAGTAGTTGGCACCAGTGAGTTGCTGGAAGCTTTGAAGCGACATTCCTATTGGAGTTCACGAGAAGAACTTGATAATGTGCATGTCATGAACATACCAAGAAGGGTGCGGTACAAAGTCTTGTTCTGAATCCTGAAGCAATCTAGCCATCCGGCACGGAGGCGGGTCTCGTGCTCGACATTGCTTCGGATTTCATCTACTTTGGAAACAAGGAATGGGTCGGTTTGTATTTTGTCGCGAGGAACGCCATGCGAACGAGCAAGAGAACGACGTGCTTCGTCGATACGGCCACGGGAGGCCAGCCAACTGGAACCCGGCGGCTCAGATGCCAGGAGAATGGAGGTTAGGAGGTAAGAACTAACCGTGGAGACTCAGGCATAAACATAATTCCGACTGAGAGAATAACAGGCCAGATGAGTCCAATGCCAACGACCGTGCGCCATGAACCTGCGCCGGAAATATTCCGCGTGCCGATTGAGATGCAATCTGGCATGCAATTGTCAGACAGATGTGCGATGCAGGGGGTGATGAACATACATGCGACGAGGATACCAAAGGTGATGAAAAGTTGATAGGTAGCGGTGAGCGTCCCGCGTATCCTAGCTGGCGCAGTTTCTGCTTGATACTAGGCCAAAATCTGTCAGACACTGGCGAAAACGCGAGTTGAAAGGCAGAACAAACCATCGGTACGGCGGCCGAGAGGGCGCCGACGCCGAGTCCACTGACCCAGCGACCTACTGCAAACTGCTGCCACGAAGTCGTAGCGGAGATTTGAATGATAACCCCAACAGCAAATATAATGCACTCGGTGACCATAGCGTATCTTCTACCGAGGTAGTCGGCGATGCTGTTCAGGTAGTTAATCAGGACACAATTGAAATCTTAGAATGGAGGGATAACGAACGGAGCACCGCAGAGTGCACCGACGAGGGTTCCAATGGAAAGCAAAGAGACGATAAGACCAGCGCGGACTGTTGTAAACTCGCAAGTGAACACATTGCCTGGGGTGCCGCACGTTGCGAATCGGAGGAGAAAGTCGTCCATGAGGAGGATATCACTGATCTGGCCAGTGTCATAGCCAAAAATGAAGCCTCCCATAGAAGCCACAAGGGCAAGGAGGATGGCGACGTAGCCGATGGGCACGCCATGCCTACAAAAGGGTGAACGAGCGGAAAAAAAGGAAACAATAAGCACGCACATGTAAAAGACTGCCATTGAAAAATGGGAAGGGATTTGGAGTTGTGTCTCACCACTCGAAGCGAAATCGGTTTTTCAAGCTGCCATTGGGGGTGATGTCATCATGTCTCGATTGTCGGCTGGTCATTTATACAAGCCGGGCCCCATCGAGTGCTTCTCCTAATTTTACGCGTCAAGAGCGGAGCTTAGAGGAGACTGGCGTGTCAGGCTTCAACCTGTAAAGTTTAAGGTCCAAAGTTTTGTGTTCAACGGAGTTTTCGTCGACATGATTGATTTGGCAAGGGGGCGTCGGCTTTGGAAATATGTAGGTCGAATGGGTCAAAATCGAGGTGGAAGTACTGGTCTAACTAACTATGTAATTAGGCACGTTACTAAATAAGGAAATTTCACAGCCGAAAGATGGTGTCATCAGTGTGGCTAACGTCTTGACCTCTTCCCCGACAATGCAGAGCATGCATCACATATCCAGCTGCGAGGTGCGACCTCCAAATCAACACATATAAGATGATACTAGCAATATTGCTATGAGGTAAGTCCCTAATAATTTCAGTGATTTAATATAGCACTCACGACATATATGGAAAATACTCACGGTCAATCATCAAAACTTGATTGCAATGGCATAAAATGTGAGTAGAAATATGATATATTTACAGATTACTGCACTAAGAAATATTCCAGGGAGTCGAATTGTCCATTTCAACCTCGAAGAGATCACCCAAGTGTGCTGTGTCGGAGTTTGAATTCAACACCTTTGGTTGGAAATACATTTATTTGGCACCGCCATACCACCACCACAAACCGACTCATCGGTCCGTTGCCGGTTGCAGAACTTCTTCGCTCAACATGTCAGACACACAAAATGTTGATCTCTCGTCTAAAATGGATTCCTTGTATCAGTTTGACACTCTCATCAATGTTGCGCCCCAAAACGATACAACCAATACCGTCAGACTTAGCCCTGCAATCCTCAAATATATCGAAGCCAACCTTGATGAAGCATGTATCTCCACCTGCGCCACAGTGCTTAGACTAACATCATAGGACAGCATCCTGACGCGCTCCTTCAGCGCCCGCCAGTGAGGCCCCCTCCCATCGATGATTTTTTGTCATTGACCAAATACTTTGTCTCGTATGTGATACACGTCTCACCGCGCAGAAGCCTGAGACACGTATAGATCCTCGCATAACACCTACCTTTTGTCGCGCCAGTTCATTGGTAGTTCCTCCGCTACATGCTACACTCATGTGATTAATCGCAATGGACGTTGTGTCGGTAGGTATCAGTGTACATTTATATCTCGGATCTTGTGGATTCACGGGGACACAGAGATCGACGTGTGGCCATCACCCAAGGGTCTCATCGTCAACCACGGCCACACCTTCAGTAAAGGAGTTCCACTTTCCGATGTGTGCACGGCAATTGGCGATGCTGTTGACTCAGAGACCTGGCCAGTTCTTGTTTCTCTTGAGTGCCATGTCGAGGCTGACGGGCAAGCTGAACTCGTACGCGTCATGCACGAAATATGGGGTAAGAAACTTGTCGACGGCCCTTTAGAAGGTGTCCAAGGTAGGCCCGTTACGCCGAGAGATCTCATGGGACGTATCCTTTTGATGGTGAGCCCAACAGATCCACTTTCTTACTTTCGCATGACATTCTTTAGGTGGAATATTATCCCCCTACCGTCGCTAGTACTGGCGAAAGTGATGTGGAAATATACGATGGTTCCTCATCATCATCTTCGGATGAAGAGGGAAAGGCTGAAGACTCGTCCATATGGCCGGGAGGGCACAAAAAAACGGAAAAGGTGACTCGAATTTCTGATGAACTTGCCCAATTGGGGTATTACGCACGCAGCATGAAGCCCCGCTCTGGATGGCTTGAGAAAGGTGATCCCGAGTCTCTTCTTTCCGTCGCCTCTTTACAATGACCCTTTCAGAGATTGACAATCCAAAACACATCCTCATCAACATTTCCGAGTCCACTATTGCATCTCTCCTTCCACATGGTCTAGTAGCGCTCTTGGATCATGCTGAGCGCCATCTCCGTCGCATCTACCCACGCGGCACGCGTATTGGGTCTTCCAACCCTGCACCCATACAGTTCTGGCGATCGGGTGCCCAAGTCGTTTCGCTAAACTGGCAGAATTTTGATCTTGGTATGCAAGTAAATGAGGCAATGTTTGCGGGAAGCCCAGGGTGGGTCGTTCGTCCGAGTGTGACACAGAAAGGTATCGCTGCAAGGCAGAGAAAGCTGGAAGGGAGGATTGTTGGAATCAGTGGTTGTGAGTCCTTCCGTTTCCAATACGGGCTTTTGCGTTAGGACTGATTGCAGGCAACAGTGCCCCCACCTAATGGCAGAAAAGGGAAAACATTCAATACATACATTCGTGCGCAGCTTTTGAGTCCAGATAACAAAAGAGAGTGGCGATCCAAGACAGTCAAGGGTCAAGATGAACCTGGGATTGGAGCAGACATTTTCTGGGACGGTGATTGGGAGTGGGAATTTGCAGATGATCACCTGGTGTTTTTGCGGTACGTTGGGCTTTCATTCCTACTTCACCAGTCCTCATTATAAATCGTAGACTCGTTGTTTCGGAGAACGAGTTTGGGAAGGACGACAAGCTAGTGGTGTTCTGTGCACGTATGGGACAATTGCATTCGGGATGGCAAATCATTCGTATGCTCGACATGAACGGGAAGTCCTCAGGTGCAACTGTGCTTGCCTGGTTCGACCTCTTCGATATGAAGACTTAAATGCACGCCAGTTATCTTTGTAGTATTTGTGCGAATTCTTATTGTATGATGAAATATCGAATTGGATTACGCAAGGTCACAAAAAAATAGGGGATGTGCTAGACAAGTGGGGTACTAGTACCTGAGATTTCCTCCATTTCCTCCGTTTCCACCCCTTCCACCCCTTCCTCCATTGCCACCATTTCCGGCACCACTAGAGTGCCACCACCTACGCTCATTTGTCGTTGGTTTGTCGGCATTGATATTCAGATCTCGACGTGTAAGATCTTTGATTTTGCCCTTCACACCGCCCTTGTCCCCTCCTTTGTCCCCTCCCTTGTCCCCTCCCTTGTCCCCGCCCTTGTCCCCTCCCTTGTCCCCGCCCTTGTCCCCGCCCTTGTCCCCTCCCTTGTCCCCGCCCTTGTCCCCTCCCTTGTCCCCTCCCTTGTCCCCTCCCTTGTCCCCGCCCTTGTCCCCGCCCTTGTCCCCGCCCTTGTCCCCGCCCTTGTCCCCGCCCTTGTCCCCGCCCTTGTCACCACCCCTGTCGCCGCCCCTGTCGCCGCTCTTGTCACCCTTGGAATGGGACTTCCCTTCTTCTGAGTAGTATTTTTTTATCGTGTCCCCTCTATGTTTATCGTTTCCACCGTCTCCGCCATCCCCACCATCTCCAGTAAATCCTCCGTCACCCCCACGACCTCCATCTCGACGCCAGTAACGATGTTTGGAGACATTACCGCCGTTTCCACCATTGCCACCATTGCCACCGTCACCACCGTCACCACCGTTACCCCAACCATCCCCGCGATAACTGCCGCGGCGATACAGGCCGTTCCCAGTTAGGTCACTGTTGAAACCTCTCTTCCTGTTGGAGATGGAGACCATTGCTGTCCTGTCCTTATCCTTCGATGACGAACTGTCTTTGCCCTTTGACGAACCATCATTGTCCTTGGAAGAACCGTTCTTATCCCGGGACGACGAGCTGTCTTTGCCCCTTGACGAGCCACCGTTGTCCTTGGAAGAACCGTCCTTATCCCGGGATGACGAGCTGTCCCTATTTTTTGATGAGTTATCCTTGTCCCGGGAAGAGCTGCCCCTGTCCTTGGACGACGATCTATCACTGTCCGTGGACCCCGACCGATCTCCTGACGACGAGCCAGAGTTCTTAGAGCGGTCATTGCCTTTGGACGATTCGCTGGACTCGCTACGGCGGCTCGAGCGACCTCTGCTATAGTCCTTGGAGCCTGAGTCACTACTATTCTTCTCGTTGGACGTGCGACGGCGGCTCGAGCGACCCCTACTATAAGTCTTAGAGCCCGACTTCTTGCCCCCTCTGCCACGACTGACCGAACGAGACTTGCTGCGGCTCTTGGAACGAGACTTGCTGCG